>VCJM01001718.1:36128-47329 GCA_024139495.1 Backusella sp. ASU-2019c | reverse complement strand
TTTTTTTTTTTTTTTTTTTTTTTTTTTGCTATTACGATATTTTTAACATAAATATTTGGGTTGTGCCGACTCCTTCGATAGACACTATCTTGAAGGAAAATAGTAATAACAATAACAATAGAGCAATTACGTTTTATTAGTGAATTTTGACTTTGTCACATTTATTACATGAAATAGATTTGATTACCAATTAATAAATGTGTTATATTTATGGAGATGTACAAATTGATATGAAGGACATACATTTTATTATCATTAAATAAATATACAATGGTGATTACTCTCTTTTGACACTTTTTTTTTTCTTTTCATTTCATTTAAAAAATGCTATATACAAGCCAAATGAATTAGAGTCTCTTTTATAAAATCATGGACTGGTTTTAGTTTTGACTACTCGTTGAGAACAGAGAGGGCATGTTGGGAATCTTTGAGTTAACCACATATCTAAAATGGAATAACAACAAGTTTAGAAACCAGTAATATCTTCAAGTTTAAGTGAATTACCTATACAATCTCTATGGAACTCATGACAGCAGGAAAGTTCTCTAATCTTACTTCCGGCTTTGAATTGATCCAAACAAATAACGCATTTATTTTGGTTAAACTTTGATAGCTTGTGGTCGAATGTGCGAACTGGTAAATCAATGTATTCATTATCGTCATTGCATGAATACAGACTCTTCCAGAACTGATTTATGGGGGATGATCTACTGGATTTTTCTATATACCACATTGAATATTGCACAATGGCTGTTGTGTTTTTATATTGTGTAAATCATTTGAATCATGTAAAAAGAAAAGGTAAAACTTACTTATTGCTATTGTTAACGAAAGAAATATTGAGCAAAAAAGTAGCATTAAGGATTGACAGTAGCCTAATTGTTGCACAGCGTTCTTCATAAATGGAGCAGAAAAGAAGGGCTTCTTTTCCTGTATCGAGTCTCCAAATTTCAAAAGGACATTTTGATAGTCTGCTGTCATTTTTTTATGTTATTTACAGATAATTAATTGCTTGTTGCTATTGCTTTGTATCCTTTGTTGTAATAAACAAAGAAAATATATTTGAAAGGAGTAGAAAAAACAAGATAATAAATAAATAATATTAAAAAGGAGAAAACGAAATACTCTTCAAGCCATCTATTATATGTATTTATATAACAAATATAATACTACCGGGTTTGGATAATTGGATTTTCTTTACACCGAAATATCAGTGCCAATGATTCTTAAATATTAAGATTGTCCTCTTATTTAGTTCTTAGAATCAAAGATAACGACAATAGTTTATTCTATTTAATAAATGCAAAACTATAGCATTCTACATGCATTTGCGTGCTTAATATTAAATACAGTTCTTCTTTTTACTTGTCGATTGATCTTGGTTGCGAAAATGTGATGTTTCCAAGCTATTAGCAGTTTACCGAAATTACGGAATAGTTGAAATGACGTACATCGCTATGGCAGCGTATCAATAAATTATACACTGAATAGTATTTCTGAATCACCATCATGCACTCATTGTATACGTCATGGTCACCATTAAGTTGGTGAATATATTGCTATATTTATAGTTCAGATATGATGATTTATTTCAACGTAATTATGTAGAATAATGTGAAGGAATGGAACAAAGTTTTTTTTTTTTTAATTAATACATAAATTACGGTTTATAGATCGGGTTTTCCATATTTTACACATTTTGCAAGACCATGAATGATCCATTCGGAAATGAGTTTGCCAGTTCCAGGTCCATTAAGAATCCCCCACACTGAATGACCAGTCGCCAAATAAAGCGATTTATAATATGGATGAGGTCCAATGATAGGTAAGCCGTTGTCATCATCCGGAATGGGTAAATAACATGCCTGCTTCTTTTCAACACTGGATGATAAATGATTTGAAACAATACTAGCTTGGTAAATAAGATCATTGATGCAGCTATTGTTGATGCCAACATCACCAGATGACGCAGGTAATGGCTCATAGTCTCGCGACCCACATAAATAAACAGTGCCATCCTACATATGAGATTATACTACATTAATTATTCTATTTTATCGACTTTAATTTCAAATGATCATTACAGGTCTAGGATACACCTATACACACTATGTATTAATATCAGCCTATTATTGTTATTATTCAACGTACTTCGGGTTCAGATGTCTTTGAGTTATCCAAAATGGCTGTAAAGAGTGCTTGGTTTGGAATTGGGGCATCCGGTCTCATCACAACGGAGTGCACACGTACACCCGATACGGGAATCCTCTCTCCTTTTTTCAATGCCAAATTGCCTGTCCAAGCACCCATACATAGCACCACGGCGTCGCCAGTAAACACCTCACCTCCTTCCAATTGCACTCCAGTCACAATGTCCTCGTCATATACCAGCTCTGTCACACCTTTACCTATACAAACTTCAAGTCTCCCTGTCTTTTGAGCCTCTTCCAACAGCGTTTTTGTAAACAATTCAGGTGTTACTTGAGCCGTTGTGCTTTGATCTCCAATCTGCTCAAAACTGCGAATATTTTGGGCCTTCACCCAATCCATATCAGGACAGGGTTTTGGGTGCGCTTTTGTATCAAAAATAACGGAATAGGTGTCGACAGCGCGATATCCGTATCGCTCTGCTCCGTTGAGTTGCTGCGAGAGCTCTCTGTGGAGCTTGAACGAATGACGGGCCAGGTTCTTTAGCCCTTTTGTTTGGTCATTCCTGTGCATTGCTTAGTTTTTGAAAAGGGGTGCTGATTACTTGATTTATTTACCAATCGAGGGCTAGAAAACCACCTGCCTTCCCGCTTGCTGAGGATGCAATTCCTGTCTTCTCAAAGAGGGTGACTTTACACTTGGGCTCGTCGCGTAAAAGGTAATAGGCTGAGCAAACACCCTGAATGCCGCCTCCTACGATGATGACATGCTTCTCTGCCATTATTTAATATACACTTTTTAGAAGAGGAGAAAAACCAACATGTAAAAATAGTCTGTTTTTTCTTCCCACACACTTACGCCGGTAATAACAATTTGTGACGTTTTGACATGATGATTTCATGCAACCTGGCTGGTAGGAAGATCCATCGATCACGTGTCCAGCGACAAAGAGATGTCTTTCTGTTGAACAGCACCATTTTCAGTGTCAAGATGGAGTATCGGAGAATTTATAACTTTGTTCCTTATTATCAAAAACAACAAGGAACAAACACGTGTGGATAAAGAGTGACCAAGTAGTAAAATAGACTTTTTTTGGGTTAAAAAGGAGAAGATGTAATATTGTTTATGTATAAAAACAGATCAATCCTGTTTATATTTGATTCACTTTTGCTACTATTACTTTATATGATAACATCACAATTGGTAATAGTATATTATTATCTTGCTCGATCTAAGAATATCAATCCCTTACATGTTAATTATATTGTTAATGCAGTGGATTCAATAGAATTGATATACTCGCATTGATTGATTGGGTAATATCATTCTAACTGTGTGTAATACATGTAATATGTGTATTCCAATAAGCAGGATTATCATATAGCATCAACGAATGTCTTGTGTTTTCGCATATGATGAGATATTTATATATATATATATATATATATATATATATATATTTAAAGGATAGCGCTAAGGTATACTTACCATATAGGGACAGTGAATGAGTGATTGTGTTTATTACTTATTTTATTATTATCAAATATACAGCATTTCGTCAATTGTAATAATCAGTTAGCCCTTTTGGAAATAAGTGTTTTTGTGCAGTTGTAGTTTTCTCCATTCGTGCTGGTAATTCCATGATTGAATCTAAGGGGGGCAAGACAAGATGAAAAGAAAAAAAGAAAATCTGTCATCAGCTAACCAAACCAATTGAATCAACTTGATTCTCCCTCCTTGAAAGCACTTGCTTATATAAATATATATAATGTGTCATTTTTACCCGAACACTACTTTCTCTCTCTCTCTCACTCCTTTTTAAAGCCGACCAAATAAGGTTGGCAATCCAATCCTTTTTTTTATTTCAAGTATTTTATCAATTTCCTTATAACTTCCCTTCCTCTTTCTCTTTTTCTTCTTCTCCTCTTTCTTCTTATTTTATCAATTATTTGTTATTCAATTCTTTAATAAAGAAAAGACATGTTTTCAAAGTCCAAGAGATTTCCAGAAGGTAGACTCTTTCAGAAAAGTACACAAAAAAAGACGTTTTTTAATAATAATCATAATTCATCCATTATTCCATTTCCCCCTCGTGTTTACTTTGCAGTTGGAAAAGAGTATATCCCTGGCCCAGGTGAATATGAAGTGTTTGTAGACGACATAGTAAAACATAAGCGATATGGCTTCATCTCTCAAACTAGTCGATTTCCTGAGAATCTAGGTAAACTCCTACTCTACCTTTTTTTTTCTTATTTTATAACTAAATACACTCTATATCCATCCTATTAGACGTGTCATATCCAAACGAAATGTTTGATGAGCCGACTTCAACAACAACAAGTCTATCAACAGATACCCGATTGTCCTCTACAAGCTCCAATCGCACATTAGACGAGAATTGTCGATCTCGAAAATCGTCATTAACCAGTGATAATACTTTTGAAAAATATCGTTTTGCCATGCAGAAAGAAATCGAGGCATTACAATCAAAAGGACGAAAAATGGAAGCTACAATCCAATCTTTAGAAGACTCCAAAAATGCAGTCAAAACACAACTTTTGGAAAAAGATCAGGAATTAGCAGATATGAGAGCTAAAAATAACGCTTTACAGAAAACAGTAAGCTATTTACTATTATTTATTGTTGTAAAAAAAAAACATAATCTCCTTATTAACATTCCATTCCTTAGGTGACCCGACTAGAAAAATCTTACAAAATTAATCACCTCACAAAAAAGCTAGAGACGGCACAAGATAAATTACGCTTGACTCAAAACCAGCACCAAGTCCAATTAACTGAAAGGGATGGAGTCATCCAGGGATTAGAAGAACAGCTAAAAACTACAGCTGATACTGTCGCCGATATTGAAATGGTATCCAATACACGTCAAACCGAAATCAACAGCCTAAAAGAACAACTAGAGTCAACAACCGAGAATTGGACAGCCTCACAGGACAAGGTCATGTCACATCAGAAGCGTATCACCTCTTTGGATGCCGAATTAGAAGGCGTGAATAAAACGCTGACAGATGCACGACAAGAACACCGCCAGATCACGTCCGATTATGCCGAGAGACTCAATCAGACCGTGGCTGAGTTGGAAAGTCAAACGTCCACCATCGCATCTTTAAGAGAAGCCCTTACTTCAAGCAAGGAGCAATGTGAACAACTGGAGCGACAAAAGGTAGAGCAGCAGCAAGAAATGGAACACGTTCTTTCCCAAAAATCACAGCGTGAGCAAATGATTCAGCACTGCACAAGCCTAATCACTTCCCTGCAGCAGCAGTTCAAAACCTATCGTTCGTTTATGAATGGCGTGGTGACTGACCTCCGCACAAAGTGTGAAAACAAGTGTCACACCCACCTGGATGAATTGAACGCGCTCATGTCGGAACTCAACGAGGCAAAACGGTTCATTAATAAACAGGCGCAGCAGATGGATCAATTGAAATCCGAGCAATATTGGCTGACAAAGAGAAATGAACAACTGTGGAAGACGGTACAAGAGATGGATCATGATTTTCAGGGAAGACAGAAAACCGAGGCTATCACCGATCATCATGGGATGGAAGGTAATTATGGGGCTAACGTTGTATAAGTAACATTCATTTCTAAAACTTTTTTCTTTTGTATGGATGAAGAAACGGCATTGACTGATTCTGGTATTGGTTTAATTGGTGATTCTTAATGTACAAAAACAGAAAAATCACTACTCGATTCTTTTTCTTTTTTCTTTTACGATGCATAATACTATGCATATTATACCCACACATGAGCGATATCAACAAAATCCTTTTTATAAAAGAAAAAACAAAAAAAAAGAGAGAGAAACCAAATTTGTACATCTTTATCCGTTTATTATCTATTTTATTTATCTATTATCTATTTTTCTTATTTGAAATAAATGGCATTTATTATTATATAAAATAGATAGTATATTTGTTTATTTGAATATTTATATATATATATATATATACGTAAAATATTAAGATGCTATTGTATTTTAGCATGCACATCCGCCTGCTTCCGAGTTTGAATTACTAAGGTTGATCTTTTGCACTGGTTTTTTTTTTTATGAAAAAGTCAGGTATTTCTCTTTTTTGGTCTTGTCTTTTTCATTATTCAAACTTACTTGAATCTTTTTGGTCTGCTGTTTGGCTGTTTGACATACAAGGCAAAGCCTGTGCAACCTTTCTAAACAATATCTTGACCTATTTAAATAAAGATGTTTAAAAAGACAAAGTAAAGCTTTATACATAACAAAAAAGCAATACTTTACATTAAAACCTGCTTTGGCGCTTGTTTCTACAAACATTGTGTTGAGCTCTTTTGCTTTCTTTTCTCCTTCTTCCATTGTGACTTCTCTATATAGATATATTTGCTATTAGCACAAAAAGAAAAAAAGAAACATTGATGACTTTACTTGCCTCTTTTCATTCAGGTCGGTTTTGTTGCCTACTAGCACGACAATCGCTTCGTTTCCTCTTTCTGCTCTTACGTCTTCTATCCATTTCGATGTACTCAAAAAAGATTCTCTATCTATATTTTTGTTTTTTGTTTTTATTAAGTATGATGTTGGAATTAAATATGTCTATATTGATATCTTACTGGAAATGTCGTATACGATAATAGCGACTGAAGAGTCTCTTATATAACTTGGAATAAGGCTACGGAACCTTTCCTATTTTATAAACAAAAAGGCTTTTTTGTTTAGTGTAACAATTTAAAAACAGGTTTTTTTTTTTTGTTTTCTTTTTTTTTACCTGGCCAGCCGTGTCCCATAACTGAAGTCTTACTGTTTTATCTTCCAAATACATCGTTTTGGAGAGAAAGTCAATACCAATTGTGGCCTAAACAGATGTGACGTTAATATCAGCTTGTATTTATCTGGAAACAATGGAAATGGTTTACTTGATATGTGCTATCAAAGGTGTCATACATAAAACGGGTGATAAGGGATGTTTTTCCCACTATTCCGGTTTCTATTAGTTTGCTTGTAATAAAACGTCGTGTATTAAACCTACCACTCTGTTCACCTAAGAATACGAGTTTGTATTTTCTTAAAGGACTACCAAAATCAGAAGACGCCATTTATATATATATATATATTTGAATAAAGAAAATGAAAAAAGGCTTTTTTTTTAAGTATTGAAAAAGAAAAAAGAAAGAGAAAGACAAAAAAAAAATGCTCATACCGTTATGAAGTAACTTTTTTGATGCGTGACTTTTCAACGTTCCTGAAACGCTTCATCTTTTTAGTTTCGTAGAACCAAAACAATTCTGCAATGGTAGATCTCAGTTTGTGCTTTCACCATTAAAGTTACAACGATGATTATAGAAAAGTCCATTTGTTATAATGAATATTGTATAGCTCTTGAAATAGGGAAAATAAAAAAAGGGGGATATGTTTGATCAACCCTTTTTTTTACACTTATTTCATTTTTCTTCATTTGTCGTACAGATAGCAAAATTAAATGGTTTTTTTTCGTACGTCTCACATGATTCCTTTGACAGATCTTCTTTCCTGAATGAATTACTCTTTTTTTTTTTTTTACTGCTATCTATCATTTATTTCCAACTTTTACATTGCTGGGATTTGTTAAACAAAGTCATCTCTGATTTATTCTACAAAATATAATGCTCATTAAATCGCTTGGTGTACACTTTTACCTGCATAGATATAAAATGCAAAAAGTCATGTATTTACGATGATCGTTTTTTATTATTCTTAATTGTGCTGTAAGTAATGTCCAATTTCAGCGTACACGGGTTGTCACCTTGAATACAAAATAATATGAAAAAGAAAATACTAAGGATATAAATGTATTTTTTATTATGGTTATATAAAATGAAAGAAAAGAAAAAAAACTCTTATTGCATTCATTATTCTCTTGAATAAATGAATGAATAAACAAATGGGGGGTATTCTAAAATCATTCAGTAGCCTTTCTTAAAGAAAAGCGAGCACCTCCACTTCTCTTTTCATTTCGATTTCCTCTCTGGCCATCACCGCCTCCACTACCAGAAGAACTATCAGAGGACGATGCGTCTGATATGGTCTGTGACGTAGCTGTACCTTCACCTGAACGTCCGGTTCCCTCTGTTCCTGCGGTTGAATCTGTTCCGGGGCTTGTTGATGTGCCAAAACCAGTAATAACGGTTGGTGGAGGTGCAGAAGCTGGGTTTTTGGGAGGCTCACCTGGTTTTAACATGGGAACCTTTTCAATCATATTGCCAAGGGTATGAAGTAATTGTGTCTGGGCACCTATGGCTCCAGTTCCGCCCGATTTTGCCATCCCGACAACATCCACAGATTGTAAAAGTGCGTCTCGTCTTCTTATTTGGTGCCTGATATTATCTCGTCTGCCTTGGGCCACGGAAAGAAGTGACAGTATAAGTACAATGGGTAGAACTTTCATTTTTGTTAATATATTGAAGAAAAGAGTCGATCAAGGGAAAAAAAAAAAAAGATTTTCTTTATATATAACAGGTCGGTTCCTCCTAACTCCCCTCTTACTTGAGCTATAGCTTTCCTCCTCATCCTTGTTTTTTTTTTCCTATCATCCAAACTGCCTTTTTTTTTCTAGGCAACTCTAACAAACGTTAAAAGTCGTAATTATATAATACTTGTTTTTGTAACATTTGACATTTTATAGAATGCTGCTAGTAAACTTTCTTTATTTTACTCCTAAAAGTCAACTCAACCTTGGTTAAGACAACATGTTTAAGGAGAATCTACATGTGAACACACAGTGTCTACTTTTTTTTTTTGCAAGAAAAAGAAGATAATGAAAAGATTTTTTTGTCTTTATTAATAAATAGGAGAGTTTTTTTTTTTTTCTACATCTTTTATTTTTCTTTTCCCAAAAAAAAAGGAGACATTATTTTTTGCGCATGCTACTCAAACCAAGGTTGTCGTTGTTGGGAATGGCTACATCAGATTGTTCATTTTGGGGGTTGATAGACTGTGTTAGTGTATTTTGCTGCACCTCTACAACTGGAACGGAGATACCCTGCTCTGTTTGAAGTGATGATCCATTTTCAATCGGTTCTGTCATAAATCTTTGCTGTTGCTGTGAGGATGCATCTTGAATTGTTTCTGTCAAAAGGCCCTGCTGTTCTGAGAATCCATTTTGTTCCACAGAAGTGACTTGTTGTGAGGATCCACCTTCAGTTGCTGACAAACCTGGTTGTGAGTTTTCATCCTGAAATGATGTCATCTGTGGTGAACTTTGCAGCGATGGTGAATTTAATTGATCTGCATAGAAGTCTTGATTTACGTTTGCCCCATTTTGGTCAAAGGACATTTCTTGTTCTTGTGGAAATAATGAAGAAGTATCAATGATGATTTCTTGTGGTTCGACCTGGGAAGTAGATGAAGGGGAGGTTTCGTTTGGTGCTTGGTTTGGCCGTATTTGTGCGGAATGTGGTGAATCGGTATTATCTATATATGGAGGAGGGGACACATATGTCGGTCTAGGAGGAGGCACTACTTGTCCGATTTCCACTGCTGATGATGATTCCGTTTGTACTGACTGTGTCATATTTGATTGACCATCTGAATTAGAAGTAGCCATATTATTATTTGATAAAATTGTTGACCTCTGATTCTGATTCTGTTGCTGTTGCTGCTGTACTTGCAACTGTTGTTGAGGCTGAACTTGTTGCTGCTGTCTTTGCAACTGTTGTTGAGGCTGACTCTGTTGCTGTTGTTGTTGTTGCCGTTGTTGCTGCACTTGCGACTGCTGTTGAGGCTGGTTATGCTGTTGCTGTTTCTGTTGCTGTTTCTGTTGCTGTTGTAGTTGCTGTAGTTGTTGCTGCTGTGTAAATTGTTGCTGTGGTTTTTGTATTAATTGAGGTCTTATCTGTTGCTGTTGCTGATGGTTTGCTTTGAAATAAAATGGCTGAGCCATACTCACAGGACTTCGGTTCTTTTTTGCTGCTAATTGAGTTTCAACTACCTTTTTTGCTAGAGAATAACCTTTTAAAAACTTGCTTGGGTATGAAACTGGCTGATTTGAAGGAGTAGTCCAACCCTGATATGAGCTTTCGACTGGTACTCTTGAGGTAGCACCATTAAATAGGTTATTGTTATTTTCCCTTTTATAACTTTCTATAGCAGATTTGATATATTGTAATGTTTGATCATAGGACCGTTTTTGGTTTTGCGGATATTTATCACGCTTTACTTTAAGAATATATTTGTTAGAGTTTCCATAGTAATTAAGATCTCTTTTTTGCAGTAGTGATTTTTTTATATGTAAATTGCTGGTTGGGTACAGTGATGGTGCGTGGGCAATAGAAGAGGTTATTCCTAATAATGGTATCAATATTAATAAATACATGCTATTAAGTTAATGTGTTTATTGTAGAATAATGAAAAATACTTGATAAATGAAATGTATTTATACTCATACATGAATATAAGCACGATCCCATTCTTCAATTTACTTTTAAGCTTCTTACCGCCTTTAAGGGTTTCATTTAGTCAATCTCGTTCATATAACTTCGAAAATGCTATTGAAAAGTTTATTAGCCACCATTTTGCTCTTGTCTCCGGTCATTTAATAAGCCCTTTTTTAGAATTATTCTATTTTTGTATTCTACTTCTCAACATATCAAGCGACATGAGTAAAAAAAAAAAAGCATTTACTTATACCAAAGATTGACTTCAATATAGATAATATAAATTGGTAGTCTAGACATAAATTTTTATTTCTTATACAGCTTAAGTTTCTTTCTGGACTGTTTGCATTATCTCCTCATGTTCTGATAAAAAAAAAAAAAAAAAACAGTAGTATATATGTACTTCACATTCCTTCTTTTCTTTATACTCCTTCCATCGCCCCTCTCTTATATTCATATATATATTGTATTTTTTTATACGTATCCATGTGTTGATAACATCATTTATAATGCAAAGATGACTAATTGCATAATAAATGAGTTTTTAACTCTGTTGCCTTTATTTCGCCGCCCTTTCTTCTATAAACAATATCTACATAACCATTTCCGGAGTTCCCCTCATCCTAATAACTTTCTCCTTCAATAGC
>VCJM01001718.1:5159-23303 GCA_024139495.1 Backusella sp. ASU-2019c | reverse complement strand
CCTTCTCACCAGACAAATCAATACACTTGGCATAACAGCCACCTTCAATGTTGAAGACACCATCATCAGACCAACAGTGCTCATCATCACCAATCAACATACGCTTGGGATCGGCGGAGAGTGTGGTCTTACCGGTACCGGAGAGACCAAAGAAGAGAGAGACATCACCATCAGGACCTTCGTTGGCAGAAGAGTGGAGAGAAAGGACACCAGCCATAGGCATCTTGTAATGCATGACAGTGAAGATCTAAAATATGAAATACAAGATAAATAAGAATATGATTATAATTCCTCCTTCTTTCTTATATCCCTTTATTTTTCATTTTCCATCCCCATCCTTATAAATAATTTTTGAAAATATACTTACACCCTTCTTCATTTCACCAGCATATTCGGAACCGAGAATAACCATTTCGTTAAGCTTGAAGTTAATAGAAACAGATGTGGTTGAAGACATACCAGTGGTATAACGATTAGCAGGGAATTCACCAGCATTGAAAATGGTGAAGTCAGGAGTGCCAAAGTTCTCAAGTTCCTCTTCAGTGGGGCGGATCAACATGTTGCGCATGAACAAAAGGTGATAAGCACGAGAAGCGACAACACGAACCTTGATGCGGTACTTGGGATCCCAACCGGCGAAACCATCGAAAACGTAAAGACGTTCACGGGTGTTGAGGTAATCAACAGCACGTTCACGATTGATCAAGAAGACCTTTTCACTAATACCAGTGTTGACGGGACCCCACCAGATATCCTTTTGTGAAGACTCCTCCTCAACAATACGCTTGTCTTTGGGAGAGCGACCGGTCTTCTTACCAGAGTAGGCACAGAGGGCACCAGCAGAAGAGATGACTGTACCTTGTTCGTAAGTCAAAGCCTCTTCGTAAAGGACGGCAACGGAAGGGTTACGCTTGATAGTGACCTAATAAGCATATTCATAAGTAAAATGTTTATATTGTTGCAATTCCATTCAGCTATCTACCTTATCATAATCAATACCGGCCAATTCATGCAATTCTTCCTCAACCTTGGTGTGAGTGGAGTTGGAGCTGGTAGGTCTACCAACATAAGGTGATCCGGGTCTTGAAGCAACCATTTTTAATGTAATTAATTAATAGAAGTAAGTGAATAAACAATAAATAACCTAATAAGTTATTGAATGAAGAGAAGAAGTTTGATCCCAATAACTTGTATTTATAAATGTTTTTTTTTTTCTCGGATGGATCGGAGTTCTCGCCTCACTTGCTCGCACGTTCATGATATCGGGAACAAGTGGAGAAGTGTTGCTTTTTCCTGTGATTTTACTTTTGGGATTGTATATTTTTTTTTAGCTCGTGACTGTATTTAATTCCCGCATTTCGACTGTAGTCTTTATACGGAGTTTGACGGAACACAATAAGTCTATGGTTCCCGATATCTTCCTAACATATGTCCTGATTATGGAAGATTGTAAGGACTTAAGGGGGCAAGTGGATTAAAACGTAAGAAAAGAAAGAAAGAAAGAAAGAAGGTAAGAACTAAGAATACGTACTTCTTGTGGTAATCAGTACTGATATAATTACATTTAAGCTACACTTTAAGAAATGAAATATTCCATTTGAGACTTTTTTTCTTTCTTTGCCCTAATTCCTTTACCCCACAAGCTATTTTTGTATTAAAAAAAAAAAGGCCCACTAACAGAAAAATGGAACCGTGAGAAATCCATACAACGATGTGATTGGGCTGTAGAGTTGTAGATCACAGTCTTTTTGAATTTGCATATGACTCTGCTCATATGCTGTTGGGATCATTTTAGAATCCGCACACAGCCATCGAACCTCAGCGAATACTTAAAAAATGCATGAAAGCAAGGAGAATTATTTTCTTATTAAATAACACAAAAATAGAAACCCTTGTTCATAAAAACAAAATGAGGCGAAACATAAATAACTACATTTTTTATTTTGTTTTTCTTCTGTTTCTGCCTCTCTATATTTTGTCTACAATATGGATGTTTATGTTATAGGTTCAAGTCTAACACTAGATGACCTTTGTCAGCTCCAGTCACTACTATCACACGAACACAGAAAGCGTGAAAAATATGTCGTTGATCATCACCGTCTTCACAACCATCCTGTTCACCACCATCATGAGCTTCAGTTTCGTCATGCTATGACCCCTGCAGTCGCTCAAAGAGAACAAGAACGTCTACAAGTTGCACTTGAGCATTTAAAAGTGTTAAAAGAGCAGTATCGTCGTCAGCGTGCTCTTCAAATCCAAGTCTACCTCGATAATTTTCGCCGTCAACAATTGATACAAGCAGCCCTTGAAGAAGAAGAAGAAAGATATTATCGCCAATGCATCTCTGCAGCTCTCGAAAAAAGAAGAGTGAATTCTATTTTTAATCAGTATCTCCTACAGCATCAATTCCAGCAGCAGAAGTTGAAGGAGGGGGAATTCGGAGAGAGACTCTTGCAAAATGAAGGAATCAGCGAGCATGCAGGTGCACCATCAAAGTCAAAACAAGAAGATGACGACGAAGGGTATTCTGAGTATCATTCGCAGCAGCTGTCTGAACTTTTGAAACAAATTTTTAATCACCAGCCGGTTTTCGATAATGATGAAAATGATACGGAAGGGGAAATGGCTGATGTATGGCAATATATTTTAGACGCCCCAGGAGACGAAAGACCATCTTATCGATTCGATGTGCCAATGACCGAGCGTGGAACCCCTTCCCCAGTGCCACATCTTGTCACTCAAGATCCTGTGACGGCCTATATCAATCAACGTGAAAGAGCATATGATGATGCTAATCAAGATTCGGAAAAGCTACAGCAACGTGTCAAGGAAGACGACATTATTCAAAGAGATGATGAAGAGGAAAAAGAAGGAAAAATTCAAAGTGATAAGACGGCAATTAAAAAAGCTAACGAAGATAACGTATATTTAAAAAAATTGCAGAGCGAACAACAACACGAGCAGCAAACAAAGCATAAAGAAAATAAAATTCCAGAAACGGATGAAACATCTGAACAGAGTGACACTGACTCCTTGCCTCCTCTCCAGGACCATGTATTGACACTTCAGAATCTTATCAATAAACTCTCTTCTGAGCCGGTAATGGTAGGCGAGCAATATGCTGCACCAGAACCTGTCAAAAAAGATGTCCCATATATAGACGCTCAAACATCTGATAAACAGATTCCTGAATACAGCAATAGCCAATCAGATTTGGAGACAAGGGATGAAAATGAGTCACCAGTCACATTTATGCCCCAGAGTATTATCACTTCAGCCGAACCCACTCCTACTATTGAACAATCTGGAACGGACGTTGACGAGAAAATTTCGGATTTTGTAGACTCCATTGCTGCTGAACAAAAACAGGACCTATCCTTTGGATCAGATAATTACAACATGTTCAATCCCCGAAAATCCGCGAAGCCCAAAGCTCCTGTCCAGTCTAAAAGGGATGAGGCAAATATACTCGAAACAGATAATGTACAATCTCAAGACAAATCCAAAACCTCGGATCACGCCAATGTTCCTCAAATTACTTTGACTAATCAGCAGTCATTGCAGCAACAAAGCGAAAATGTACCAATCATAGATCCTATAGCCCTTTCAGTTGAACCTGACCATCCCGACGGTATTGAAAATATACCGACTGAAGGAAACTATCAACGAATCCCCGCGAATTCTAACATAGCTAATACTCTGGAGCGAGATCCCGCGAAGCAGCATATCTATAATCAACTGGATCAAATCGAAAGCAAAATTAATCATCCTGGCTTAAAATCGAGATTAGACAAGGTACTTCACTCCAAACTAAGTTTCTCTAAAGAAGGTGGGGGAACTTTGCTTTTGTCTGCTTCAACTCAGGCAGATCGCGAGTTTCTTGGACTTGAAGACGAGTTAATGCGAATCATGCTCGAGTTGGATAACATCATAAGTGAAGGCGATGAAGGAATTCGAGACTACAGACGTACTCTTGTAAAACGGTGCGAATCCATGTTGGATAAATTAGATCAGCATAAACAAAAAGAATGGGAAAAAACTATTGGAACGAAGCATCGCCGCGACCATAGTCACAAATTATAACTATAAATAAAAATTAAATATCCGATATATATTTATATAAATGAAGCTTTTCTTTTTTTTTTTTTGTATCTTTTATATATTTGTTTCTTTATTTGTTTGTTATCCTAAAATAGAATGAACCTGCTTTCAAAACTACCATACCCTATTGCTTATTTTTTAGGGTATAGACAGGAAGATTTCAAACCAAAGGAAGTGCCATTATGGAGGCAATATATTATATCATTTGTTGCAGCATGGATCGGGATCGCTCTCATTGAAATAGTATTTACTTACTCCCCAGGGTTCATCGATATTAAAACACCAATGATTGCTGGGTCATTTGTAAGTGGCTGAAAAAGAAAAAGAATCTAATCTTATCGTTATCAATACTAACATTAATTTCCCCCTCCGTCAGGGTGCAACTGCAGTTTTAGTCTTTGGTGTAATGGGAGGTCCTCTTTCCCAACCTCGTCAAGTTTTCTTTGGCCATGTTATTGGTGCAACCTGTGGTGTTTGTATCAGTAAACTTTTTATTGGAATTCAACAGCATTGGGCTTCCGACGAACAACAACTGGCTGTACATTGGGTATCTGGTGCTACTGCGATGGCATTTTCATTATTCTTCATGCAAATCACTGGCACAATACATCCACCTGGCGGTGCAACTGCGGTGATTGCAACGACTTCTGATAGCACAACAGAACTTGGCTGGCCATTTATTGGCGTTGTGGCTTTGTCAGCAGTAATCCAAATTGTTGTTGGTCTTATTTTTAACAATATCGAAGGTCGGTATCCAGCATTCTGGTGGACACCTTATAAAAAGCCTGAAAAACTTGAGGTTGATCCTGCGGACAGAGATGATATTGAGAAAGGTGTACCTGAGGAAAACAGCGAAAGATTCGGTCGTAAAAGTAGTTCGAGCTCATCCACCACTATGTATAACCTCAGCTCTGTCGACAAAGCTATCTCACTACTAAAGCAACAAGATTCTCAAACATCTTCAAAATATATTTTATTAGTCCCTGGGCAAGAACTAATAGCTACTCCTGGCCTTCTCAGTGACTCAGAAAAAGAAACATTCTCTCAAGTACTTGGAAGACTCAAAAAGCAATAATTTTTGATTCACAGCTATATCTATAAACTGTATACCCCATCATTTCCCTAATGACTCTCACATATACATACTTTTAGTAATTCTTACAGCAATATAATAATAGTAATAACATATGAAACTGTACTTAAATTATTACTGGGTTCGTTGTTTTATTAAACCTGAATCCGATTTGGTGATCAAAGTGAATCGGAGACACAAAAAGACTTGGTACAAATTCTCATCGAATCTGAAGCCTATGGCTTTTAATAATGAGAAACTCCAAAGCATTCTCTATGTTCCTTGCAATAATGGTAGAGGTAACAACCACAAATAGCTGTATATGACACTATAATTAGTATAAATATATCACAATATTTATAATTACGATGTTTCAATCAAGCAGTCAGTCATGTCGCACAGAAGCGGGGAGCCCTTCATAGTAACCTTTTTTTAAAGGCATAGAAATGGTAAAATATAAAAACATTTCCTATGAAAACTGAATAAGATAATAGGCTTTTTAGTATATTTTACAATAAAGTAAACATTTTAATATGCGAAAATCAAGAAATGACGGATTCATTTGTTTGTTATTTCTAAAAGGAAAACCACAATGTAATACAAAAAATCAAACATTTTTCATTTCGTTCCCTCTCTCACTCACTACATTGTCTATTGAATTTGAGTTGACGCATGATAGGTCATTCTCAAAAAAAAAAACACACATTTAATTTCTTAAACTTTTGGTACTTAAAAAAACATGCAAGCTGTATGTTTCACGAATCAAATCAGTTTAATAGGATAAACATTTAGGAAAGCAATAAAATTATTGATAAAATTCTGTATAAACATGGATAAGTCAGTTTATATTTTTTTTTCTCATGAAAAATACGAGCGACATTTTTTTTTAGAAAAAAGGGGCAACTTGTTTGATCAATTGTGTCCTCATGTGATTGTTCTGAAACTACAGGCAGCATATTTTAAAGTAAATAGCGAATAGTTGTTAATCGCAATAAAGATGCTGAAAGTTTAATTCATATCAAAATTTACTTAGTAAATTGTTATTACAGTTACTTACTCTTTTACTAATCGCTTATTTTGGACCTTATTGCTAACTTGACCCATGGCTTATTTTGTTCCTGGAAGACAGAGGGGTTTCTTTTTTATTCTTAGTATTCCCGTTACAGGGATAAAAGTTGATCTTTCTCATTATTACTATTCAAGTATTCACCTTATAGTATGTTATAGTAACATATCTTTGTTTTCCTTACTTTACTTTTCTTTTTATTAACACGATATGAGGGAGTTGTGTGCATGGCTTCTTTTAAAAGATTATAGGCGTATCTACTTCCGATTATGAACTACAAGTAATTCAATATACTTTATGGTGGCGAGAGTTTACCTAAAGACATAACACTGAAGAGGGCTTATAGAAAACTAACAGTTAACGGAAGGCAAAACTTTTTAACAGTTCCTGAAAAGAAGATGAAAAGAAGTTATCACCTGAATTAATATATTCAATGAATGCTAGTTTCCGTTGTAACCAGAGTATAACGGTTTAAACATCAAGAAAAGTGGCTTTTTTTATTATTTCTATTCACCACGATTCTTTTTGGGCATGTCTTTAAACCAATATTTCCCAATGCCATCATCTTTCTTTTTTTTTTTTAAAAAAAAAACATGGCCTTTTTTTTATAAAAGAAAACTATGTATTTGCTTTGCTTTAAGATTTCAATGGTATTAATTGCCCTTTTTCATCATTTTGTTGCTTCATTTTTTATAGTGTTATCCTTTATTAACAAACTATGATCGCTGATTCTCCAAACTCCAATTACAATAGTTATCGCACAGTTGGCTGATCCTATTTTTCGCAGGCACTTTATATTTTAGTTTTGTAAATAAAACTTGTGTCGTTCTTGAAATAAAATAAATCAGAAATGATAATACTATAAACAAAGAGACGGAGAGAAGGAAATAAATAAATAAATAAAAAAACTATTATTAACTATTGAGCAACGATTTTTGAGAGGACTTGTATCACAGTGTTTCTCTTCAGCTTCCGTTTGATGTGAAGATGGGAATGTAAAAGAGAAAAAATCCTAAAACTTACTTCAGTGGTTTATTACAGGTCTGTTGCAATTGACTTTTTTTTCTCTCGATCAATAATAGTTCATCAATAAACTTTAAGGTACAATGTTTCTTTAAAAATTTTGCTTTTAAAAGCTGCGACACTTATGTTTGCCTAAATTGAAGCGGAAGTTTTCAAAAACGAGTAAAGTCAAAATGGGATCTAATCATATAAACTCGATTATGGAGCCATAACATGTTCTTTATGAGTGACTCTTCACAGAAGGACCATAGAAGAAGTTTGCCTTTTATTTTAAACATTGGTATGATTTCTTTGTGTAGCACTTTTTTTTATCCAAAAATGATAATAAATAAAAACGTTGCAAGCTAACGCTTTTAGAATGGATGATGATTTTATTCTTAATAAAGCAAATTTCAGCTAATAAAATAAAAAAATAGCATTCAGTTTGTTTTGTGAGACAATTGATAGAGGCTGCTTTGTTTTAAAAATACACTATTTATTTATGTATAGCTGAAAGAGGTTCCTGATACTCAATGTTTAAACATTGATCAAAACACTAGTTGATGCGCGATTTTCGATTGAAGTCAATAAAAAAAAAAAGTAGTTGAAAGGCTAAATTGATTTGCCTTCGATCTTCCCATACTCACATCAGATCTGATTTTATTGGCATTCATCGTATCACAGCCCTTATTATTGATTACGAAAAAAAACAAAACACACCCATCCTATTATCTGTTGACACAAAAATCAATAACCTTTTTATAGGAATAACATTTGTATTATAAAAAATAGAATTGGTATAGTTTAAAGATATCACAGAAACAACTACTACAAGAGTATTTTTCACAAGACAGTCATAGTAAAATGCTTATAAATCCTCGTTTCACAGAATGGGACAGATTTTTTTATTTTCATTTCAGAAAAGAAGCAATAAGTTTGGAACGATGTCGCACAAAGAGCACAAAAAAATAAATTAGCCTTTTTTAAGTTGAGAATTGACCCTGGATTAAGAAATGATAAACGAAGCTGGAAAGAAAAAATAACTGCTTCCATGTTTTGCTTTTTTCATTCTTAATTTCTGTGCTGCTTGTATAAACACTTCACTTTCTTTTTGAACCAAGATTATATTATACTTTCCATTACCGATAATAGAGCAAAAAAGAGCTAAAACGAGAAATCGGTCCCTCCCGAATTTAGACGGAATGATTACTAAATAAGGCTGGTCTTGGCAGAGTCACCCCCTTTTCCAGCAAATTTGCACAAATACGTTTGGATATAAACTCCAAATCAAACGAAATTTACCCAAACAAGCTCTTCATTACGGGCAAGTTTTTTCCCGTCATCTGTTTTATTTATTTGTCTTCTACTTTTTTACTTTTTTTTTACTTTTTTTCCCAGTTTATAACTTTAGTTTATTTATTTTTCCTTTTCCCTCTTACTTTAAAATGTCGAGTTGTACTTATAGATTCATATCATCATCTCACGCAGAATTACCAGAAGAAAGGTGAATTTTAACACCTTAGAACTCACTCATCATAACTAGTGAGCCTAATAAATTTAAGTAAAATAGAGACTACGCCCTGACATTAAGACAGCAACCTGATAGAGCTAAGGTTCATGTACTAAATGAACGAGGTAATTACCCTATTAATAACAGAAAGGACAGTTTTAAGTAAATGGTATTTAAATTTTTAGAAAGACGAACCATCGAACCGCCACCGATTATCCAAATAAACTGGATCAACATGCTTGAAGAAGAAGAAAAGTAATGACCTCATTTGCGCATTATTATAGTTTGTTTGTTTTCTCCTGTTTGCTAACCCCTCTGGTATGAAATAGAAAATACCTTCAAAGTCCGTTTTACTTTATGGTAGCCAATCTCGTCATGGCAGATAATCCCACTCCGCTTCTTTCCACTCAAGAATACTTCTCAGGATCTACTGTTTCTTCCCTTTATCGTTTAAGAGATATAGATAACACTGGTATGACCATCTGACTTAATTTTATTTAAATATGTGTATAATTTACTTATATATATCAAAAAATATTAAAAAATAGATGCGGGCTTTTTTGTATTTGGTGACTTGGCAGTGAAAAAACAAGGGCGTTTCCGTTTACACTTTAGCTTGTTCGAATTGGTCGAGTAAGTTTAATTTACACATTTCGCTTCTATTTTTATAACAATTATATTAGCATATGTAACATTTGTTCTTATCTTCTTTTCTTCTCTTTCTCGTTAAAGTGGCGATATTCAAAATAGAAAAACTATACTTTCTGATCCACTTACGGTGTATACATCAAAACAATATCCAGGACCTATGGAATCAACGTTTTTATCGCGCGCTTTTTCGGACCAAGGTGTAAAGATGAAAGTTAGAAAAGAGCATAGACTTCAGTCGTAAGTGGAAAATATAAACATAATTAGGAATTCTAAACTAAAAAAAAACAATGTGTAACTTTTATTTTATCATTGCTTTTTTTCGGTCTCTAGTAGGACCAATAATCGTAAGAGGAAATTGGAACAGGGCCATTTCTTAAATAACGATAATAATAATAACAACAATGACCATCAGCGATTGTTCAAACCAAAAACCGTTCCTTCACCGTCGTACGCTTCTGAAAATGTTCATTTTGGTCGCTGGCAATCAAAGATGACAGTTAATATTAGTAATAATAATAACAATATCGATACAAAAGTAGCAGTCTCTCCGCTCACTTCAGTAGAGTCAACACCACCAGAACAATCAATAGACTGGTCTCCAAATACTATGGATATTATACCAGACTGGAGTAAACGTTTACCACCTCTACATTGTGTAATCAAGCCTGAAATCATGTACGCGCCTTTACCTTTAGACCGATCATTCTTTTCCCAAAATTAAACTGTATTATATTCTGTACCATTTCCGTAAATAAAAATAAAAGCAATACCATTTTCTAAAGTATGTACTAATCTTTTTACAATAATGGAATTTTTGGATTTATCCTTGCATATTCATATATGTTATATTTATTAAAAAAAAAAAGGGTGTTACTTTATAGCATTGTAATGGATTTTAATATCTCTTAGTGAAGTCAATTTTTAAGTTGGTTGGACCAACTAACCCTATTCCAGCAATTTTTACACCGTCCTTGTGAATAGAATCTTCAGGTAGCTTCCATGTATATTTTTTCACTACGATTATATTATTGAATTAGTATAGTTATGCTGTTTCAGTTTTTACTAGAAAAATACGTACACATCATTGAAAGGAAAACACGTTGCTCAGCTAAGCTAAAATTCATGCCAATACATTGACGACCACCATTTCCAAAAGGAACCCAGGTCATACCTTGACCGGCAACTTGAGCACCATCACCCGCAAAACGCTCGGGATCAAACTCTAGGGGGTTGCTCCAATTCTTCTTACTGTGGTGAATATCAAACATATTGATAACAAGCTGTGTGCCTTTGGGAATAAATGTTCCTGCAAGATCACAATCTTTTTGCGCAATGCGAGGTGAAATAGTGACCACTGGTCCGTTAATTCTGAGTACCTTTCGATTGAAATGGTTTTAAAAGAAGAACATTTTAGACAAGACCGTTGTTTACTTTCGTTAGTACTATGTATAAGTACCTCTTTAATAATCTGATTAATATACGTCAGATTTTTGGTATCAGCGACAGTAGGAAGTACATCTTCCGGTTCATCTCCAAGAATAGAAATAGCTTCTTCTCTAGCACGCTGCTGAATTTCTGGGTGCACTGCCAGATAATAAAGAGCAAAAGAAAGTGTATTTGCGGTTGTGTCATGTCCGGCCACAAAGAATATACATATATTACTCTATTTATTCAAGTTAGTGTATATTGGAGATTTGTCCTTTGTTAAGACTTACTTGTAATTCTTCATTGGTCATTTTTCCTTCTCCTTTCATTTCGGCTTCCAACATTAGGGTTAAGAGATCCTTTTCATTTTCTGCCCAGTGTTCGTTATCATCTTGTCCACTTTGTAGCTTTGTACGTTTCATCTCGATCATTTCATCGATTTTATCCATGAACCTGTTTAAATCACGACGAACCTTTCTTCGCTGAGGGAACATCCAATTCAAGTGATTATCAAGAAAAGGGAAAAGAATAAATAGCGGGTTTGTAATACCGTTCCAGATAGTATTATAAATATCAACCCATTCACTATTTTTATCAGTTAATGCATTGAAATCAAAATCTAAGTTTTGTAGTGATAAAAAACAGATAGGTTTAGCATATGATAGTAGCCACATATGTAGAACCAAAATTACCAAAGCCTGCTTTTCCGATAGCATCCAAGGTCCATTTTTGCATAACATCATTCATTTCAGCCGTTCCGCCATTATTTTCAATTACTGAAAAGAGCTGTTGTGTTAATTTTCCAAATAATGCGACTGGCATTGAGCGATGAAAAGCAGGGTTTGCTAACTTTCGCTGCTCTTTCCATGCATGACCATTTAATGTTACAATCGAAGGACCGCCAAAGAATTTGTAGCCCAATGCATTCTTAAATTTTTGTACAGTCTCATCTTTTGGGAAAGTATCTATAATTAAGAAAAAAAAAGTGTTTAGAATTCTAAGTTGGGCAACCTGTAAAGAAAAACAAATTTCATACGTTACCTGTCTTCAAAAGGATTGTTTTAACTGCTTCAGGATTAGATACCTGAGCTTCCCATTCAAATCTTCCAGGTCTCTATATTGATAGAATATCGAGTTAGTTCGTCGTTTCATTTTATTTTAAAAGAAAACAACTAATACCAAGTAGATACCGTTGCCTTTTTCGGAATCAAGGTATGGCAAGCTGAAACGCTGAGCTTGAGTCAATGGTGGCTCTTTTTTGAACATAGCAGACAAATGGTTAAAATAGCCTTGGTATGGGATGTGTCTTAAGTTTCGAGGGGGCCTAATAAGCCGGTTCACTTGATACATGACGGTTAAAAGTACAGCAGCACTAATTGCAAGAGCTTTGTTCTTTTTTGTTAGTCTAGGAACAATTTCCTTGTTATAAATATCAATGACATTCTTTAGAGATTCTTCAAAAAATGAGCGAGTTAATGACATTTTGTAGTTATTATTTCGGTAAAACGCCAACCGAATTACTAAAGAAAAAAAGCACAAATTGCAAAATATTGACCTCCTTTATATATATGTCTTTGAGTAATTTATTTAAGGTCCGATGTACACTTATTTTAGTTGGTCGCGGAAATATACGTTTGTTCTCTTTGGACTAAAAAATATATATGTAAAACCACACCAATTCGTTTTACCATCATTTTTCTGTGAATTCTTAGATGTGCATTGAAGAAAACGACCCTTTTAAAAAAGTAAAGCATTCACATTATTTTTTGAGTATATTGAAAGACTGCCTATATTCAGTAACAAGCTACAATTAAGTTTATAAAAATCAATGTGCGGGCGAGCCTTTATTTACACATGTTCACAATAAGATGACTTGCATTGTTATTTTATTTTTAAAGGAATAAAAACAATGCGCAGTCTGCTGATTAAAAATCATTTGCCAAATAACTTTCAAGTAGATATGAAATTTTGATGGTTTTGTTTCTTCTTTTCTTCTTTTTTCAGAACTAAAACATTGGAAGCGTTTTCTATAGTTTGCTTTAGTAATAGAAAACGCTGCTTTTTGAAGCAGATCAAGTTTACCTCTTTAACTGAAATAATAAATGATGTTTGATTACTCAATCACGCTAATGGTCACACAAAACTAACGAGTTTCTGGGATTTTCGGGGTGGTGCCGAATTCTAGCATTGCAATGATTCATTTTATTAGTATTTTTTTTATTGAGCAAAATAAATGAAAGAACAAATATGAACACACACACATATATGAATAAATAAATAGGTTGAATACATCTTATCTAATATATCTTTTTGAAATCGATGTGTAAGTCGATGGGTGAAACAATACCAATACCCTTTGTTTTCACGTTATCTTTATGAATCGAGTCTGACGGCAAAGTCCAGCTGTACTTTCTCACTATAGAAGGACATATTAATATAAGATTTCCCGTTTATATGCTGTCAATTACTCTGTCACTTACATAGCATTGAAAGCATCACTCGTTGTTCATTCAGACTAAAATTCATTCCAATACATTGACGTGAACCGTTACCAAAAGGAACCCATGACATACCTTGGCCAGAGACCTGAACACCTTCACCTTCAAAGCGATCAGGATCAAACTTAAGGGGATCTGCCCAGTTTTTGTCACTATGATGAGTGTCAAAAATATTGACTGTTAAACGAGTTCCTTTTGGAATGAATGAGCCAGCAAGTTCAGTATCTTGGGTGGTGAGACGTCCCATTACAGCATTCACTGGTCCATTAATACGAAGGACTTCTTTCATAATTTGGTTGATATACTTCATGTCTTTTGTATTATCCAAAGTAGGGAGTACATCCTCTGGTGTCTCTCCCAAAATAGAAATGGCTTCTTCTCTAGCACGTTGCTGAACATCCTGGTTTAACGCCAAATAGTAAATAGCAAAGGATAAAGCATTTGCAGTAGTGTCATGGCCTGCCAAAAAGAATATACAGAGATTACTCTAGTATCAGTAACACATGACAATGTTAGTATGATGAATGAATCCAAAAGTACTATATTCTAATGTATATATACCTGAAGTTCAGCATTTTCCATTTTTCCTTCTCCCTTTGATTCACTTTCAAGCATTAATGTAAGGAGATCCTTTTCATTTTCTTGAAGGTTTTCATTTTGATTTTCACCGCTTTCTACTTTTCTGCGTTTTTCTTCAATTATAACATCGAGCATATCGAGGAAGCGATTGAGATCACGATGTTGTTGCTTTCTTTGAGGGAACATCCATAAAAAGTAAGTCTCAAGTGATGGGAATAAACCAAACAATGGGTCGACCATGCCATTGGTAATTGAGTTATATGTTCTAACCCATTCGTTATCTCTGTCCCTAACTGCATGGAAATCAAAGTCTATTTATTTGCATATAAATCATTAGTATAAATTAAACTAGGCTATACAAACGCCATTTTTTTTTTACCAAAGCCTGCTTTTCCAATTGCATCAAGTGTCCATCTTTCCATCAAATCAGAAACTTCAATTCTTTCTCCCATTTTATCCATTTCTACAAACAGATCTTGGGTTAATTTTCCAAACATGTGGACCGGCATAGATCGATGAAACGCAGGATTGGCGATCTTTCGTTGTTCTTTCCATGCATGACCATTTAGGGTCAAAATATTAGGTCCCCCGAAAAACTTATAACCCAGTGACTTGGTATGTTTTCTTCCAGCGGTATCCTTTGGGAAAAGATCTTACATAAAGTAAAAAATCATGAGAAGATAGTTCGCATGTGTTCTTTTTGTTAATATACCTGTTTTCAAAAATACTTTTCTCACGGCCTCTGGATTACTCACTTGAACTTCCCAGCCAAAACGACCAGCGCGCTAATAAACAACAACGAGGAATCATTTAAAATACTACTCTCTCCTTTAACTTATTACAACACATACCAAATAAAGACCATTGTTTTCCTCCGAACTGAGAAGAGGTAAGCTGTATCTTTGGGCACGCTCGAGTGGTGATTCTCTTTTGAAAAGAGAGGCCAAAAAATCGAAATATCCCTGGTGTGGAAGGTGGCGAAGTCGGCGAGGTGGTCTTAGGACCCGGTTGACCTTATACGAAAACAAAAAGACAATGGCTGCGGTGATAGCAATCACTTTGTTTTTCTTTGTTAGCCTGGGAACTATCTCTTGAAGATAAAATTCATTCAAATTGTTTAAAGGTTTTTCTAATAATGGATGCTGTAAAAGTGACATGTTTTAATTAAAGAGAAGTGAAAATGAAAATTAATGAGATCCCCCGGATCTTTTTATATCGCAAAAAAAAACAAAAAATAAATTTGCATTATTTGACTCAATTTGATGGCGATATTTTATCCGAGGAAAGCGGGTGTTATATTTTACCGGAAAAATGATGCAATGTCACATATTTTAAAAAAGATATCAACAAGTGATTGCTTAAACGATGCCTTTTCAGCTTCAAGCTAATCTGATAGTAAGGTTAAAACTACGGTTATTTAAAACATAATATATTAAACAAGTATAGCAATAGCATTGATTTGTGTTTAGAAACAGTAAAGGGAAATATCGTGAGACTATTTATGAAATGACAAATGTTTACATTTTGCATCAGCCAAGAAAATAATACAAGGCAACTCAAATTTGGCCAAGAGACTTGGTGAAATGAATAGCAAGAAATACATTCTGAAATGATATTTCGCTCTTGGTTGGGAATTTAAGGAAATATAAATCAGTCTCCATTCGTATATTAAACATGATCACTGTAAAAACTGCAAATCACCATCCTATTGACGTTCAAAGCCAATTACCTGAATAAGAAAAAGTATTTCCCGGTATAGTGTGCAGTTTATTTTTGTCATTTTAACTTAATTTACAACTATTAAAGTTTTGAATATAATAATCCTTTTTCTTCGCAATTGCGTTAGTGAAAAGAGACCATTTTATCAGAATCTATACTCATAAACAACAAATAGTTACTGAAAACTGTGTTGTGTGAGAGGGATATGTTTTAAATGTACTAACACAATACATCGAGATTAAATAAGGCAACCAAAAAAAATGATTATATAAGATTGTTATCCAGTGCGCATTATCGGCAATCTATTTATATAACAAATGTTAATTTATTAATTGATAAGAATAGGGTTTTAATGATATAATATCCTAAGCAAAAAAAAAAAAAAAGTATCTGTATTATATTTGAGTGTAATAAGTGGTGATCAAATGATACGGTTTTAAATCTTTGAGAATATGTGCTTGTTGAATCTGAGTTTGAGGCCGAAGAGCAATATAGCACCCAATAAATAGGAAACACCTGTAAACATGATGTGTGTAAAAAATGGAGATGCATCTACTTTTTCTTGAATAACACTGGAAATATTGACACCAAATATAGGGATACAGTTTGTCATAAAGGCCAAGGATAAACCAGAGTGAAACTGATCCGCAGGTAGAATTGTTGTAAATATAGGAGGCATCAGTACGTAATAACTGCCAGATCCAAACCCGAATAAAACAGCATATACCAGCAATGGACCATAATTCTTTGCAAATGTCCAAACAAAGAAACTACTTAAACTTGCAATGACGTTGAAAATGATGTAAGAGTTAAAGTAACCAATTCGATCTGCTTGCATACTATATGTTTTCAAATGAGTAAATGACACGTATCTTGCATCGAGTTTAGATAGTTTCAACTCACCCAGCTATAATTCGCCCGATAAAGTTGCTTGCTGATGTGACTGCAATAAGTGCTGATCCTTGAGACTCTGATAGGCCGCAGTGTGTAGCGAATGCTATAAACGTAAATTTGATCAATATAAATTACTTGCTAATCTTTTTTTTTTCTTCTTAAAACCAGATCTTACATGGCAAGTAAAAAAAGGGGATAAAACTTCCGAACAGTCCCACATTTGCTGCAATAAGAAACAAAAGGTAGTTTTTGTTTTTCAGCACGTTTAGTTGGATGATCTGATTAAATTTCTTCTTTCCAGGTTTAGAAGGAACACGTTCTTTGACGACAGCACACGCAAAAAGAGCAAATACAAAACAAAAGCATCCCAGAATTCTGTATGTCCAGGAAGGACCTAGTTTTTGATTTACGGCTGTCATGATGCTTGGAACGATTAATCCACCTGCAGCTGTTCCACCTCCCATTATTCCAAGGGCTATTCCGCGATTTTTGGTAAACCATTGAGGGGCAATTGCCATAATGTTAATGTATATACAAGACGTTCCCATACCAAATAGTAGACCTTGTGTGAGATATAAATGCCATATCTAATATTGAAATAGATGTTATTTTTTTTTATCTTATCAAATTTAAAAAGTGATTATCTATACCTCGGTACTTTGTGCTGCTATTTCGAGAGCTAGAGTTATAAATATTGCTCCGATCAGCATTACGGTACGGAGTCCAAATCTCGAAACAGCCATCTGCGTAAAAGGACTTGAAAGACTTATAGTGCCCACTAGCATTGTACCAACAAAACTCAATTGAACAAGTTGAGATTGGGTTTTATTGAATACGTTGTGGTTGTAATAGTCTTGCATAATACCTATTTCAGGATTATTATTACTTGGTTTATTTATGACTCGTTTGTTTAATTCTCACCCCTAATATCAAAAAAGAATGGTCAGCCCTTTTCTTGACGAGTAAATTTATCAAACTTACCATCCGAATTCTAGTCCAATACAGGATGATTGGAAAAGAAAACCTGCAAGAACTATAAGCCATCCATAACCTCCATCGTGAGGCTCTTTTAATTCTTCATCAACTTGGCTGATTGTAGCTTATAAACCTCCATTATTAATTCAAAGGTAATATACATGTTTGGATTAAATAGATCATACCAATTTCCTCTGAAGCAGCTACTGTAGTAGTAGATATTTCTTCATCGTTAATAGTGTTTTTATTTGACTTGATACTAACAAGTTCTATCGTGGCAGACATGAAATAAGAAAAACGATGGAGGCAACTTTAAGTCACACTGCTGATAGCGATAATTGATAATAAATAAATGAAAAGAAAATAATATTGACCTTGATATTTATATCTAATGATGGATTTATAATCGACGAAATCCCGTCACAGTAATTCTAATAGCTAGAACTCTAATTATTGAGATCCGAAATATATTCGAGATGGTGATTCACCCGGCTATCTTTCTCAAGCTAGCAAAAAGCATCTACTGACTGTTTCCAATTAAAAAGAGAGAGACCGAAGATTTAGCTGTGTGTACAGAATTTGTGTGTCTGATCCAAGGTCTAGAAGAATCGATTTCTAGTTTTTTTTCTGGATTTCCCAAATGGGCTTCTCG
>VCJM01001716.1:29572-41589 GCA_024139495.1 Backusella sp. ASU-2019c | reverse complement strand
TTTAAAAAAAAAAAAAAAAAAAAAAAAAAAAAAACCTATAAAAGATCAAACTTTAAACATTTTTCTTTTTTTTTGTTTTCATTCAACACTTAAAATAATGTCTTCTCGCATCTTTGCCTCTGCTTTCCGTAACTCTGCTCGCGCTTTAGCCCGTCAAGCTACCCCTGCCCGTACCTTGACTACCGTCGCCAAGCGCATGAGCGTCAAGCCTATCGCCGTAAGTTTTGAGTTTTAAAAAATAAAATAGAAAATTTGAATTGATCTGGATTTTTGTCATGTTAACTTTTTATTATTATGTCATGCTAGGCCACCACTTTCCAAACCCGTGGCATGAAGACCTTGAACTTTGGTGGAACTGAAGAAACCGTCTATGAACGCGCCGATGTCCCCAAGGAAAAGTTGTTGGAGACCTTCAAGAACGATACCATTGCCGTCCTTGGTTACGGTCCTCAGGGTCGCGGTCAAGCCTTGAACTTGCGTGATAACGGTGTCAATGTCATCATTGGTCAACGTGAGGGTAAGACCTACCAACAGGCCATTGATGAAGGATGGGTTCCTGGTAAGAACTTGTTCCCTGTTCTCGATGCTGTTGACAAGGGTACTGTTGTCATGAACCTTTTGTCCGATGCTTTCCAAAAGGAGATCTGGCCCGAGATGAAGCCTCTTATCACTCCCGGTAAGACTCTTTACTTCTCTCACGGTTTTTCCATCGTTTATAAAGATCAGACCAACATTGAAGTTCCTGAAGGTAAGAATTTTCTTTTTTTTCTTTTTTTGTTCGGGTATAGGAGTTCAAAAATGCTGATTGCCATCATTACTTTTTCCTTTTTATAATTATTAGGTGTTGATTGTATCCTTGTTGCCCCCAAGGGCTCTGGTTTCACCGTCCGTCGTCTTTTCCAAGAAGGTCGTGGTATCAACTCTTCCTTTGCCGTTTTCAAGGATGCCAGTGGCCACGCCAAGGAGCGTACCATTGCTTTAGGTATTGGAATTGGTTCCGGTTACATGTACGAAACCACCTTTGAAAAGGAAGTATACTCTGATTTGTTTGGTGAGCGTGGTGTATTGATGGGTGCCATTCAAGGTCTCTTCCAGGCCCAATATGAGGTTTTGAGAGCCAACGGCCACTCTCCCTCTGAAGCCTTCAACGAAACCGTCGAAGAAGCCACACAATCCCTCTACCCCTTGATTGGTGAACGCGGTATGGACTGGATGTACTCCAACTGTTCTACCACTGCCATGCGTGGTGCTCTTGACTGGTGGAAGCCTTTCCACAGCGCCTCCAAGCCTGTCTTTGAACAACTCTACCAATCTGTCAGAGATGGTTCCGAAACCGCTAGATCTCTTGACCGTAACTCTCGCGCTGACTACCGTGAAAAGTTGGAGGAGGAACTCAAGGAAATCCGTGAGTCTGAGATCTGGAGAACTGGCAAGACCGTTCGTCAACTCCGTCCTGAAAATGCTGGACAAAACTAATTTATTTGTTAAAAAAAAATCCGCCCCATCCTTTTTCACCTTGACCAAAAGTTTATCTCGCTTTGTATAATCTTCATGTATATCATTAATTTTTATAAATAAATATATAAATATAGAAAAAAAAAATATTAAAATACAGTTTTATTGATTATTATTAAAGTGCTGTTACTATTACTATTACTATTATTACTATTATATACGTATTATTATTATTATTATTATTAAGATAAACATGAGTATTTGATATGTAGAGTGTTAATTAATTATTATTATTGTTATCTTCTGCGTAGCTTCTCTGATATTCCACGAATGGCCCATTCCATGACGCCTTCTTTCCACACAAGATCATGGCCTTCACTTTCCAATATCTTTAAGCGTAAATCATGCACATTATTGGCAAGTATTTCGATTGCCTTCTGTGGTATCAGTCCATCCTTATCTCCCCACACTGCCGATATTGATGTCTTTATGTCGGAATAGTTGAATCCAAACATATTGTATTTCTCAAGCGCAACCATCACATCGCCCAACTGTCCCTGATTATAGGGCTCCGCCATACGCCGTTTATTCATCGCAAGGTACAGCGACATTTGCTTGGGACGGACAAAATGCCGCAATGGTCTATCAGGAGGGAAATCTGTTGGGAGATCCTGCGGCCCATCGTCTAAAGACGCTAATAGCTCATCCTCCTCAAATGCAATCATTGTGTGTCGTACAGCAGGCTTCTTCTTGTGTTGGACTTGTTGCGACACTTGCGTTGATGATGCATCATCGGCCTTTCCTCCTTTGCTAAATACCCACATTACATCCAATGCCAGTGAAATTGTTTTTGCCACTAAAGGGGCTGGTAGCCGACGGGTCCATTTAAATGTGTTTGCTGCTTGGGTGGACACCCACGGTGATACTAGATAGATTGGCCCCAATACTCTAGTGGGGTATTTGTATGCAACAGCCAACGCAAAAACAGTGCCCACTGATTGAGCAATGATGCCAAAGCGTTGAATATGGACATGATTTGCTAATTGAATAATGACATCTAAAATACATACATAAATTAAATAAAGGTCCCTGTGCCAAAAGTACCAATCATTTCCAGAATCCCAAAATTGTCGTACCTGCCCAATCCAATGCATTTATATCCTGTGAACTGCAGTCATCACTCAGCCCATACCCTGGCCGCTCAGGCCATATCATACGAAGCCCGTATCGATATGCCATCTCTTCAAACATGATTCCTACAAGTCGACTGCACCCATAACCACCAATCACAAAAACGGCATGCCCGTCAGTCGGCCCATATTCTGCATACCCCACTCTATGCGATCGCAGCTTTGCATGCTCATTGCTCGAAATGTAGTCAAACGTTTGGTGTAGTCGAGGCTCTCGTAAGACGTCCAGGCGAGTTGAGAAGGAATAGCTCTTTTGAACGGTTTTTCGCTTTGCTAAAGAAGTGGTAGTCGACGAAGAAGAGGTGATTGTGGTGATGGAAGGAGAGGGCAGTGGAGGGAGTGGAGGTGTTGGTAAGAGCTGTGTTGGCTTCCTTCGTTGTGGTAAAGGCGTAGAACGCGATGCCTGCAATGTGGGAACAAAAGGTGATTGGGATGAAGCTAAAGCCATTAAAAGAGGAAGAAGAAGTAAGCAAAAAGCATATTCGGGAGCTCAAATATAAAAAATACAATATTTATGAGATAAAAGGTGTCAATTAATAGATGTGACAAGTTCATTTATTTTTGAAGGAGTTTATTTGTTATTGCGAATAATAATAACCACTTTCACTGTGCATTTAAGCTCTGCTTCTTCTTTTCCTTCTCTTCTCTCTCTCCTTCTTAGTTGGTTATTTATTATTATTATTATTATTCTTATTTTTCATGTGTATCAAATGCTTTTGTGTGCCCAACTTTGTCCAATTGTTACATTGCGAATTGCTTGTGTTCTTCACAAAAAAAAGGAGATATGTTTTTAAGGGGGGGGGAAACTTAAATCATCCAATTTGGTTTAGTTTGGTTGCCACAGACCTTTTCCATCGATTTCAAAACATGTTATACTTTTTTTTTGAAGTGTAAAACACTCTCTCTTCCTCTTTCTTTCTTTCTTTCTTTCTTTCCTTTCTTAACGTGCAATAAAATACATTAAATAAAAAGATTATTTGCAATTTATGGATTCAAGTTTAATAGCTGGAAAATATCTCAGATCAAATCAACCAAATGGCGCAGAGCTTGCTTCCGAGGTAGTCTCGCTCACCTCACTCACTGTCATGTCGCTACTATTTGGTATCAAAACATACAATGTGCAGTTCAGGTTTTTATCTTATTCGCGCTGGCTTGTTCTTTTATTGTATGCACTGTCCTGGGCATTCACCTTCACTGCAACTATCTTTGTTTCTACCAACAACGGTAAGCTTCTTTTTTATCTTCATCAATCAAATTTAACAAATTAATTTTCATTTAAAAATATTTAGGCAATTTCCTATCGTGTTTTCTTTCAGAAATGGCTTGCAATATATTTTATTCAGCTACAAAGATCATCATTTACTGTTGGCTGATTGAAAAAGTATGGGTGGTTTCTTCTTCAAGAAATGCAAGAAGAAAAACACGCTCGTATATCTTTCATCTCATGTTATTAACACCCTATATTGCCATCCTCACATTAATGGTATATAAGCTATCATCTGCTGCTGTTAAATGTTACTAATTTTATACCTTAGATTATTTTTCATAATGCCCAAATTGAAGAAACAGGGGCTTGCTTTATTGGTTTGAAACCGATAGCCAGTACGCCTTTACTTGTATGTATAACATGTTTTTGTTTTTATCAAACTATAATTATTTGCTAAATATTTAATTTATTTTCATCACAGGTCTATGACTTTGTAAGACACTACAACAAAATACAACAAAATACAACAAAGTGAAAACTATACTTATATAACTATTATTTAGGTCTTCAATACTTATATGACTCTGCTGTTTATCAGGTCACTGATCCGTGTCGGAAAAAACGCCCAACTAGACTGGAGAGCATCCCGATTACATGAAGTTGCAAGACGCACATTAATTGCCTCCATTATTGCTTTATTTGTATCATTTGCAAATATTTTGGCATTGATGATTCTACATGGATTGGAGCAGGGTGTCTTATGTTTGACCTGTTGCACAGTCGATGTAACCATCAATGTCATTACAGTTCACTGGGTAAGTTTGTCCATCTTGAATGGGAATATAGAAATATTAAATGTACCATTACAGGTTACAAGTAGTCCCAATGGAAAACCACTAAGAGATGCCAAAGGCAATACTATTATCACTAGCAGCAGCGATAATGGCTCAACTATTCAAGTGAACTCCATTGATAAGCGAGGAAGCAGAGATAAAGACAACATCCATCATTACGTTTATTCACTACAAGAGTTTTCAGAAGTGAAACCGCCTGATCCCACTTATGATGATTCACCACTCAGTCCAAACATTCGCAATTATACAAGTATGCATTACAAAAACTATGTTGTCAACAAGGACACAAAGGATGATGAGTTGAGCATTGAAGCTTGCTCCATCCAAAGCAGTCAACAATCACTCACAAACAAAGTATATAAATGATTTTATCATAAAAAAATATATATATGAACCCCTCTTTGACAAATCTCTTTTTTTTTTGTGTGCTTTTCTTTTCTTTAACACACACTCTCTCCGTTCATTTTGTATATATCCTCTCCTTTTGATGTACAACACATTTAAAACAGTAATATTTAATTCCATTTATTTATATAATAAAAAAAAAACTCCAAATTAAAAATATTAGCATAATCCTTCTGGAAATAGTGTGTAAAAAAAACAAGGGGATCAACTTCATGCTTTTCTGTACAACAATATTGAAGTGCTTTTTTTCGTATTACTCGGTTAAAAATCTTCAGCAACCCGCACCTTTTTATAATCGATCTTCAATATCAAATAAAATAGCACACTTAAACAACATCAAAACTCTTTAGGATGTCAAGCCATATTATTTGTACTTGAGACAAAAAAATTACATCATGAGAATATATATCGCTTTTGATCTCTTTTTTGGAGCATTGTTTACAATGTGTATTTTTGGTGTAACTACAAACAAGCTTGATTGCTCCCGTTTGTGAACAGTGTGCTTTCAAAATACTTTGGCTCGTTTATACATATGTTAAATCTTGCATCAGTATATATGACAATAAGCTGTATTCATACAAACTATTTTTACCTGATGACTACTTGAATCGTTGGCGTAAGATTCATAAACTGAAAACTGGTCTCCTGTTCTTTACTTTACCACGCATGGTTTTTAGGCCGTTTTTTGTACAACGACCCCACGGTTCTCTTTAATCAAAGCCCTATCAAATAAGGCTACTAATAATATAGCATTTTTAGTTTAACAACACAAAAATAGAAAAAAAAAAGGGTTCAACATATTTATTGTTGTTAATGAGGCACCAAACTTTAAAAAGTTACTGCTCCATTTCTTTCAAATAATGTTGTATTTACAAGCTTGCTCTATTAGCAAGTATCCTATTTTAGTTTTCCTTTAGCTTTTATGATTCGATATTTGCCATTAATCAACCATCTTTTGTTACCAAGGTTGCGAAGAATAGGCCAGTTCCAATGAAATAAGAGCTACTTAACATAATATCACAGAGAATGATATCTGCACATTTATGAATATTCAACTTTATTTTTTATAGGATATATGGGTGTGCCAATATTGGTTACTAATATTTACTAGTGATGAATTCAGTGATAGCAAAAGGTATGGCTAGTGATATGGGTGACATTCAAAATCCATACCAGTTACAAGGTGGTACCATCGATTGATTATCTCAATAAATCCGCGATCGTCAGAAGCGGTAGCATTTTTAGACTCATAACCAGAAATAAACCAGGATCATCTACATAAATGACAATATTACCCTTCAGTTCTAGTAATCGAAAATTGACGATGGGAAAGATGATTCTTGTACACATCATGTACTAGATCAATGATTCTGGATTGATAGTTTGATGTAGGGGTGCTCGTGGCAAGAATAATGAAAATTATCACAAATTGTCTTATGAGCGCTTTTTGATAGATTTATATCGCATTAAATAATACGTGCAGCTTTCTCTTTATTAACCAAAACAGATATAAACTAGATGCTCTCCAAGATTGACCTTCTTATTAAACCTCTACTTTCTAGTAATGTTTTCATTTCTTCTTGAATTTTCTCACGATGCAATAGAACAGCTTCCTTGTTGGCAAAATAGTATATAAACGGTGGTCTATATCCCTCGATCAACCACCCCCAAAAAACTTCAATTTCATTGACAACATCTAGTTATTATCACACAAGTTAGAGTTGGTTTTAAATAGTCCTTTCCAAACTTACCAGAAAAATGCTTGTACCTAATTCATTTGTCACCCACATGTTGATAAACATTGTTAACATTAAATTTAAAAGACATATTTTCAGTAAATAATCAACATACCAATTTTGATTTCCTCTCTTTCGAGTTTCATCGATTGACCCATTCATGACGGCGCTTTAGGATATATACAATGCATTAATATTTTTTTTTTTTCTAATTTCGAGATGATATTACTTACATTACAACATTTAAAATAATCAAAGCGGTAAAAAACGAATATAATATGGCAAAGGCAAGTGCCATTTTATAATTTCCAATCTCACCACTAAAAACCGGGTCAAATATTCCATACATAAAGAACCAAACTGTAGTGAGAGCAAAAAATGGGTCTTTAAAAAGATTCTGTTGACTTTGGTCACTTAAAGTGATAGTTGACTGATTAAACGGGTTATTTTTATCGGTAGATAATAGTACTCCTTCGATTTGTTCTTGAAAAAATGAGTCATCTCGGCGACGAAGCAAAACAACAAAGGCAAGAGTGAAGGAAACAACAATCATACACATAACGACGATGGTAGAATATATTTCCTTGGTTAATTGAACGATAACTTGTAACAGAATTCCCTTTAAAAAACGAGAGAAAGTACATATATTATTAGACTCGATAAAAAAAACATACATTTCTTCTACCTACAATACTACGGTGTACTCTCAGACGTAATATAAAATGTATACAAAGAGTCAAAGTAGTTACTGAGCTAATTTCATACTATGTTTTAAGTAAGAATTTAATTATTACCAGTTCATATATTAATAACCATATTTTAAATAGAGATATATCTGTACTTAAATACCACTTACAAGGAAAGGACTATTGTTTCGAAGTAGAATGTACGTGACTACCGGAAGTACAAATGCAGCAAAGTCGACATAGTTATAAGCTGATTTAAAATACAATGCTTTAGATGTAACTGCCTGTCTGATTTCTTGAATAAATAGATATGCACCAGTTACAATTGCTAAGATAATACAGGATTTATGTTCACTATTGGTTATTGAAGTCCCTGGAGTATACCCGAATATCTCTTCTGGAAATGAAATTGCTGCTGAATAAAAAATATCGTACAAAATTTGTATAAACAAAGTAAAATAAAATGGCGCACGTGTATAATTTTTCCACTTATGATCGATAATTACTTCTACCATTGTATACTCTTCTTCGAAATCCATATTTCTGTTATCGATGATACCAGTCTTGAACGAGGTCTCATTTACAGCCGAGCTTGCATAGCCAATTACATTCAAAATATCATGGTACGAAAGAGGTGCTATGCACTGTTGGCGCGCGGTCAAGCGTAGCTTTGAATCTACAAGAAATATAGTACTGCCTAGTAAATAATACTATATAGTGAAGCGTTTATATTTAACGTATTACCATTTGATTCAGCGCGATGTATTTCGGTTGGCTTGATGATTCTATTAAAATGCCCAAAAATACTGTAAAAGTTATATTTTTTTAAGCGACCAGCTTCTGTAAATGAGTCCAAATGTCCCCCATCACTCATCTGAGTATAATCAGTGGCTGTAAGTTCATTTATATTAGAGGCTGAAGGGAGGTAAGATAATCTTTGGATACATCTTAGCAACAGTTCTAGAATTCACATTAGTTGATTATTCTGAATAATAGCAGTTTGTTTTACCTGGGAGATTTGAGTTTTGTAAGAAAACAAGTGTGTCCATTAAAGAGTATAGGTCGCCTGAACCTCGAACATGGTAATTGAGGATAATAGTATTAAATAGCATCAGAAATATATCAAATCTTTCTTCCTGTATAAGAACTGTAAGAGCATTTTCAACCACATTCTTTCCTGCTTCGCAAGATACCGGGTAGCTGGTGACCTCCAATGAGGTACTGAAATTTTGAGATCGAATCATATCAACAATGATGTTTTGGCCATCAGGAAAGGATGCTAGCATCGCCAATGTCTTGCTTCCGGAAACAGTATTAAAATAGTTGGTCTCATTTTTATCAAAAATAAGAGCTGTTAACAGTTGTCCCGTTTTTCTGAAAAGTGTTTTTCCAACTTTAAGGACTTCAGATTCATCATTCGAGTCCTCAAACTAGATGAGTATGTTGCTTAGTAAATAGTGCGTATTACAGTAAAACTTAGCAATAATACCTTTTTATATCTATCCAAGAAGAAATACAAATAATGAAAAGCCTGGGAAATACTTTCTATTTGGTGATACGCAACTGGTAGACTTGAAATAACTATATTACTGCCGCCACCTTCACTGCTACTGTCATTTGATTCACTTGAAGCTGTTGGTTCTGAATCTAATATTTGAAGGAAGATCTCGTCTTTCAGTGTTCGGCCCTCGCATTGGATATCGATTAGTATTCTTCCCTTATCCTTCATGAAGGAAACATTTGGCTGAAACATATCCTCTTTCTTTAATTCAAGTTTCCAATCTTCCCGAAAGGTAGACAACGGCAAGTAGTGCTGTCCTTTAAAAGCTCTGATGTAAATTAGTGTACTTTTTTCAAAAGTGTTGTAATAGCCTTTGTCTTCAACACATGTAGCTTCGTATTTCTCCTGCCCTCTCCAGTTTATTTTTGACACTACTGAAGTAAAGTCGAATTTTAGCTCGTCGTCAACATAATCGTCTTGTCCAATCTCTTCAAGTTTCCATAGTTGTATTGTGTGTAAGGTAAACCGAAGTATAAATCTATCATCACCGTTTTTGATCAAATATGAAACTGTTTCTACTTTGTCATCGAGTGGTTGTATCATCTCCTTGGCATAACCTCGCATTCGTAAGCTTTTATTACTTATCCGTCTGAACAGATAAGTATCCCATAAGGTTCCTTCATAGGATTTAGTAAAAATTTCTTTTTTATCGTGTTTAAGAAGAAGAGGGAATCGATTCACCTCTAAAGTTGAGCTGTTATCATCTTCTCCTGTCATATATAGGCCGAAAAAGTCACTGTCAAAATACCCATCTTCGGATTCTAGCGTTCTTTGGAGATCCTCAAAAACAAATGGTAATGCTCTTGTTGTGCCTGCAATTACGTTTTTCTCTTTATAAATTATTCGCTTTTCTTGGGACATTAACCATACTTCAAAGAAGAGTGTTTGCTGATTCAGTGACTGCCTGCCCAATTGACTGCCTGAGGAATTACCGGACTGGCTAGTTAACTCTTTGGCTTTAATTCCGGTTATAAAAAGGTAGTGCTTATGTTCATCAAATTTAACAAATAAAACAGCACCATGATTTTCTTCATGTTCCATGTATTCTGGTATATATTCATGCAATAATAAAGCGATTTTCGTAATATAAACTTGTACTTTATTTGTCGTGCCATTGTAAGTTGCGATAAGTTGATTGTCATTGGATATTGCCATGATTATTTCATCTTTTAGTTTCTTGAAAGAAGTGATCAGTGAGCCATCGAGAATTGACCAAACTTTTATAAAATTTCCACGTTCGGTTGTAATTAAAACATTGCTTCTGATGTGATATGTCATGGCAATAAGTGTGTCGCCACCATTTCGATTGTTTGTGTCGTGGATAACTGGATAATATTTGGCCCATGAGATATTCGGTCCTGGTTTTTCTGCACGAATCATCCCTTCGTAAGCTTGATTTAAACCAGAAAGATCAAGAAAGTACTTGTAACGGAAGGTTTGGGCATCTAAAACTGTCAGTCCCGTGGTTTCTACAATTGCTAGAATATCCTTTATAAATACAGCTCTACCCTGAATTGGTATTGACGTTGATATTTTTTTGTCTCCTTTGGTTTCTTTATAGACTGTACAGTGGGTGTAATTTGGGTCAAACGCCTTTTTTAGAACTAGGCCAGTTCTTGTATCCAACTGAAAGTACGATACGGCAGCATATCCGGTTTCGTCAGCAACTGATAAAAAAATATATATTGACCTATAAGACTCTATGTTACATTCGACATCTCTTATTCTATGACTGACAGGCTTGATAACATTCTCATCCGATTCGATTCCATAAACTTGTAGACGAAAGTTGCTGTCAATGATCGCCATGAATTTTTTATCTTTGGAAATGTCCATTAATTCGAAATTGGAAGGTATTGTTATGTCTTCTTGCAACGAGATATTAGTTTCAGTACGAAGCCAAGTAGTCCTTCGCGGACCATTCCAGAGCGGAAGCATGGTCAAAAATTTGTAATTATAAAGTTAAAGTAAATGATTTTGAAAAAGAAAGAAGGAAAGAAGGAACAATAAAATAAAATCACAACGTATATTTAGTACATCCTGTAGAAACCAGCTTTTGCTGTTGTGATCCTTGTTTGTATTGGACTAACTTTTTTCACAAAAATAAACTCTCTTTTATACAACAATGTGAATTGCACTCCTTTAATTTTTTAAATGAATCACTGTCTTTACTGAAAAACTAATGGTTGATAGAAATATTAAATTAATCAATCAAGAATAGGTCTACTTCCTCCACTTCTCATGAATATTAGAAGAAAATGTGTGACCAAAAATAAATGGTCTTAAATTAATTAGGCTGAGTGTCTTTTATTTGTTATTCACATATTTATTTACACCATGATAAACACAACAAGCTGTCATTTTGACATTGAATAATCCGGCATTTCTTGAGAAAATTTTGCTGTCACCACAATAGAATCGACAATAGCCAAAGAAATAGATCAATTGAAATTATACAGAATGCCAAGGAAAAAAATAAAGAAAGACTCAAAGAAAATTGAGATAACAAAGTTCATCCTTGTCCTACATTCATAATAACAAACACTGTATAAAGCTTCTCATTCACTTCTTGTATTCATTTATTTTTGTAACACATGTCTATCGCACAGTCAATGATTTTTTAGTTCATAGTTATATATATATATTGATGGTCTTTGTTTTATTATTACCCATTAAATAGTCTAATTGACTACAACTGGTATGTCATTTAGAAGCTACAAGCTAGGCTCAGCTTGATTAATTATGCTCTGAGAATAATTAGAAGTTTTTTTTTTTTTCAGGGGCAAAGGCTGAGCAGGGTGCAATAAAACAAACAAAACCTTATTTTACGATAAGCATCATAAAAATAAACATATTTCAACAAAACACATAGTCCTATAAACACACTTTTCTGATTTATTTTGTCACTGATTTTGGGCTGGGC
>VCJM01001713.1:25779-40916 GCA_024139495.1 Backusella sp. ASU-2019c | reverse complement strand
TTAAAAAAAAATAAAAAAAAAAAAAAAGAGATAAAAACAGTGTACAAGATCAGTCGAGTCATCATCATTCTTTTGTATTTCCAACAAGATAACCTAATATGTCTGATAGACTTAGTAAACCAATCAGCTCAGATGTATTCGGTTCAATGATAACAAGTCGATATACGCGCTGTTTTCGGATCGCCTTGAAAATGGAATAAAGTGTATCGTTTAATGTACATGTCACTATCCCAGGAAAATCCTAATTTGATAACGTTGCATTAATATCAATTAGCACATGTTTTTTGTATCTCTTTTCTCGTTATCAATCTCTATCGCTCCATTATCTATCTGTTTTATGCATAAAATACAAACAAATATATCCCAAAACATCCGTCAATACTTTACCAATGGTCTTTCCTTCATGGCTTCCCCAACCGGCAGATTAAGGTGACTATATTTCTCTGATCTCACCAAACTCTAGTAAATAGGGGTGAGTATAGCACACTTTTTGGAGAAATAAAAAATAAAAATAAAAAATAAAGAATTCCACACATTTTACACAAAACCGTTTACCATCACATCAATTGTATCATATAAATTAAGAACAATCCCTATCATAATAAATGATTGATTATCAACTTGTAATTCCTTCAACACGATCCCTTACCCTTTTCATCCACAATTGGAATCGCGCTAATATTCTTTTCTGCAAATACGTCGATGATTTTAATCACTGGAGTTGCTAATGTTGCTGTTGAAACCCTTTCACCGTACGTGCCAATCCTTAACTTTGATAATGGTACTTTTAATGCTTCTGTGTTCTTAAACTATTTTTTAAAAGGAAAGAAACGATGAGATCTCGTTTGTCCTCCCCTGTTTTTTCCTTCCCCAACAAATCCCAAAAAAAGCAACCCGTTTTTTTTTTTCTTTTTTACATTATTGGCAATAAACTTCATTAAACGATATTGAGTGATGACGCTAATGATTTCCGAGTTTTCTATTACAAGTGGTATGCGGTGCGCCTTTGTCTTTGCCATGAGCAACGCAACTGCGTGTAACGTTGTCATTGGATGTATTGAGCATTGTTGCGATTCCAGCCATTCCTTCGTATACCCTTTGCTTTTGAGTTGCGCTATTTCTATTGTTTGGATTTCAGGTGTTTTTGAAGGATGGTTGTAATAGTATTGAATAAGGTGGATAAAGTCGCTCACGGTGAGCATTCCTGCATATTGCTGGGTATCGCTCGACCAAAGAGGGGCAGATACAATGCCTTTGTATGTATTAGATTATGATGACCCCCCTTTATTATGTGTGTGTTACCATTCTTCACCAGCATAGACAAGGCTTTCTTGACTGACAAATGGGTATCAAATACGACTAGACGGAAGCTGACAGGTAGTACATCATAGCATGTGTGCTGCTTTAGAAATTCTTCCATATCTATTTGCGATGTTTTAATCATATCCTAAAGGAATAAAAAACAAGTGAAAAATGACAAACGAGATAAAGAAAGAAAAAAAAGAGGCGTACTGCCCCCCCTTTTTTTATTACACTTTTATCATGCAATACAAAAGGTAAGCTTCTGTGACTGGCGATCTCTCATTTTTTAAGAGAATATCTCGTTTTTTTTTTATTTTTAGTTCCATTTTATTTTCCTTTTTTTATTTTCCTTTTTTTTTCCCTTTTTCTTTTAATAAAAAATGTTACGCGTTTTACCACTTATCCAGCGTCGCGCTTTCTCCCAATCCAGCCGTTGTCTTATCGCTGAAGGAGATCGTATTCCCAGTGTCAGCGTACAGCTTCGCTCCCCCGCCGAGACTGTCCAGACCGACGAATTGTTTAAAGGTAAAAAGTCCATCCTGTTTGGTGTGCCCGGTGCCTTTACGCCAGGCTGTTCCAAAACACATTTACCCGGCTATGTCAAGGAGGCCGCCAACTTGAAGGCCAAGGGCGTTGAATTGGTCGCTTGTGTTGCTGTCAATGATGCCTTTGTTATGACAGAATGGGGAAATGCGCACAACGCCCAAGGTGCAGTCACATTGTTGGCTGACCCCAAGGGAGAATTGGCCAAGGCCATGGATCTTGATTTCGATGCCTCTGGTGCTCTTGGTAACCACCGTTTCAAGCGCTTTGCTGCCATCATTGATGATGGAAAGGTGTCCAAGTTGTTTGTTGAGCCTGATAGCACAGGCTTGAACGTTAGTTTGGTTGAAAATGTTGTAAAGAGCCTTTAAATGAGTTTTGTAATAAAAAAACACGTTAATAAATCATACAAATATCACTCTATTCATATTCATATTTATTTTATACTTGTTGTGGGTGTATCCATTTTGCCATTTCTTAAGGGTACTTTTGTTTTTACTTTGAATGCAAATATAGCTAGAAAAAAAGCGGGGTATTTTTTTTTATTAGAAACATTGCCGATCTAGCAAACCTTTTCACCTTTAAGAAGTTCTAGACTTGTCCCTTTTAATATGGTTTTTGAAACTAAAAATGAATGCCTGATCATATATTCCTAAAATATATTTTACGTATTGTATAGAGAGTTATTTTCTTTTTTTCTTTCAAGCTTGTAGGCTAGATGCTATGTTGAAACTTACCCAGGCTTACTACACTTTCAAAACTGTCATGTAAATTAATATATGTTTTTTAAAAAGTGAGTTGTCTTACATCTTAGTATTCAGTCATATTTAAATCTCGTAAGAATCGACAACAGCACATGGTGTCACTTTATTCTACCTGTGATATCGTGCTTGCAATAGCCTTCTTGGATGCTTCTTCTCTTTTTCTCTTAAATTTTGAAATATTATTTGTTAAGAAACACGTTTTCAAAGGTGATGCATGTATGATCAGTTTTATTAAAAATAGAAGATCCCTAAATTGAGTGTGACTGAATTTATCAAAATGAACACCTGAATCAAACAATGAAAACAAATGACTATTTCATACAAGCTATACTTGAATATGAGTGTCTTTCTCAAGATTGGTTTTGCCTTTTGTATTGTTTAATTTATTGTATACAAAAACAATTCCATTATATTAATATACAGATATATATGTTCGATTATCTATTATTTATAATTAAACGGATATTTTAATTTGGTTCTGCATATGAATATATACCAACCACAGACTTAGAGCTCTACATGGTGTAATAGAATCAAAACAGGTACCAAACAAGTGATACTAGCAATAACAGTAATGTAGAAATACAAGTGGTTGTGATAGAAAACACGTTAATAGAATAAGCAAAAGTAAACCAGAGTAGGCTAGGGAGTAACTCAATACATGACAGACTGAAATCAAGTTCAATTTCCGGGTGACATCATATTTGTGTGTTGGTGATTTTGGAAAATGAAATCATTTGCTGATCCAAAATCACATTTTACCGGGATATGCCAGAAATACTTCCTCCCTCTGCCATGATAAAAGGAAACCCGTTCCACTCCTTTTGGGTTTCAAGTTTGGTGATGGGCCCACAACGCGGGAGAAGGTGCAGTCACATTGTTGGCCACTTCCCCCCAATGGTTCAAGGCAATGGATCTTGAACGCTGACGTATAACTTTATGACGATCGTTTCAGAGGGGGGGATTTCTCTGCCATGATGGATGATAGTAAAGATGCTCTACATTGTTTGTTGAGACTGATAACAACGGCATGAACGTTAGTGTAGCAGAAAAGATCTCACAAAGAGGTCGTTAAATGAGTTTAAAAATAAACCTCATTTGTGTGTAACGTTTAATAAATATTGAAGGGATAACTTTTTTTTTAAAATGACTATTTTTATTATTTATTTTTCCCTTTTTTTCTTTCGTTTTTATTTATTTTTAAATTAATTCTGTTTTTACAATATATTATATATAAATATATTTTATTTTTTCTATATATAATAATAACAATAATAACCATCATCATCATCATTCATTCATTCTTTTCTCTCTCTTGTTATTATTATTTATAAAAAAAAGAGTATGAACCATGTGGAGAAGGAATAAACAAATCACTTTGGCTCTATTGATACTATTTTTAACGCTAGCTACTTTGACGGCCTATTTCCTCTTTATAAATCAAGCTAGTAACACTTATTATTATGGCAACAGCAACAACGAAAAATACCTTGCCTACTTGCCTCATTCGGGTTTGTCGAATCAGCGCATCGAACTTGCCAATGCCTTACTGCTCGCCGCCATGCTGAAACGCACCTTGATTGTGCCACCTGCATTCCTAGGCACAGTGGTGGGATGGATGCCAATGGAGCAATTGCTAGATCATCTGTCCTGGCTGACCTCTCCAAAAGACTTTGAAATACTGTGCCAGCACCCTACGCCAGGTGAACTTCACTCCTATATTCACCGTAGTAAATGCGCCGAATATGACAAGTTTGCTGCTATCCCGTGGACGCAACTGCACGACTTTTCGCAGCTCGAGCCATACGTAAAGTTAAAGTTTCAGGATGTGGTATCGTTTGAAAAGCTTCAGCAGGATTTAGGAGTGACGGACAATGATACCTATGTTCACATCGACGATCATTTGTACGATTGGCGTCTGTATGAAGATAAGGAGGAGGCGAGAGCCATTTTGCAAAACGGCAGTAATTACATTGATTCATTTACAGACCGCAAATACTACAAAATTTTTACGCCACTCCACTGGCAGCAGAGACCGGAAAAGCTGCTCCATTTGGGAGGCATCTTTGGATCAACTCGAATGAATATTGTCGAGCCCAAGCACCTTGAATTGAAGGACCGGATTTCAGAAACACTGCATTATCGCCTAGACACCCCCTTAGGAGAGACTGTCCAGAGCATTGTGAACCACATTGGTGGAAAGGCAAGCTTCATGTCGGTTCACTTTCGATTGGGCGATGCACCTTTTAAGAAATACGCAACAGATAACATGCATGCATTCGAGCGAAATATGTCTATCGCGACAGGTATTCCCGTGCCTCCTTATCCACCTCGTAATGAATTGGGTGAATTTACAAGTGCCCCTTTACCACCACCACGACCCAAATATCCCGTATTTGTACTCCCGCAAGCCAATTTGTCTCAAGTGCCATGGTCCAATTTATGTCAGAATGTGCCACCGCTGATTCAAACTCCCATGACTGACATCCAGCACAGAGCCGTGGTCTATGTCGCAACCGACCATAAAGACATGCGTGGCGAAAACAGCCGATTGCTGGAATGGTTCGACTATTTCCCGTGCACAATCACCTTGAATGATATCCCTTCCGAACTGCTCGCTCCCCTTGATGGCATGCATGATATGGTTGATCCTTCAAAATCACTGCGGTCCTTCCTCATTCCTCTTGTTGACAGTATGGTCGCCGCACACGGTAGGCGCATCTTTACTACCCCAAGATCTACCTTTTCAAAATACATTGGCGAACTCAATGAAGCATGGATTTTGAGGGAGCAAGGTTATACTCTGGCAGATTTTATAGAACAAGCTTAAAAAAATTTTTTTTTTTTAAAGAAAAATAAATGTAAATAAACGTCTTTGATACACACACTCATACACACGCCATCGTTGTACATTGCATACGCACCTTTTTTTTTTTTACTCGCATACAAATATATACCATTTATAACTCTCAAATGATCTTTTTTTGGCCTTGTACTATGAAACCCATCTGTGGTGCGGTTGCTGCGGTAGCAAGAGCAAAAAAAAAAAGACTTTTTATCGCACCTGTTGAAACTCCGTTTTGTGAATATATAACGGCTGCTGCGTACCATCATCTTACCTTTCTCTCTTGTTCTTTCAACTTATAAACAAGTTATTTACTACTGAATTCATTATGGGTGGAAATCATCGCGGAAAGCAAGCACGTGGCCGTGGCCGTGGCCAAGGTAGTCGAGGAGGCCGAGGAGGCAGAGGAGGTCGGGGTGGCGGCGGTAGAGGTCGTAATAGAGAGCTTATCCCAAGCTCCTCTGGCTTCCTGTATCGTCCCCAGTCCAATACGGGCGACTACGACGACTTTCAAGTATATGGCCAATTTAGTAGCGACGAAGAAGACGAACCGGCCATAAGATATCCTCATGGAGGCAAATCAAAAAGTAAATCAGCATTGTTTATTTATTTTTTTCATTCATTTGCGAAATCATGTTATTAATCAGGCCATGTTGTTTATCACTCTCTAAACAGAGAAAAGCAACAAAAAGAAAAACAACCTGGGCTTTATAAGAGAGACGGTGCCTTCCCTTGGTGCCGATTATGACGATGAAGAAAGACCTGGATTAGGCATGCCAACCAGTCGTCCAACTGAGCAACGCTTTGCCGACGGAAAGTCAAAGTATTTTAGAACTGTGGCCTTCACCCAATCGAGCACCACGCTTAATCTTGATCAAGGTATTTTCTTGTCAGGGCAGCGAGCCACTTGTACTAAATAGATTGATTCATTCTAGCCAGCACCACTGTGTCTGAAACAGAAACAAGCCAAGTGACGGCAGAACCATCATCCATCGATGTTGTCACTGAGAAAGTGTCAGAAATGAAGATAGATGAACCTCATGCGGCTCATGTAGATCAAGTTACACAAGTTGACGCTGTCGCTGTTACCCAACCTGAAAAAGACATTTTAATTGAACGCACAACTGTACAGGTTGAGCAAGTAGACGATGTAGAAGAGGAAGACGAGATCCAATTCAATGCAAAGGATGACTATGAGGAAGACGAAGAAGAAGACGATGACGATGATGAAAATGCTGATAGTGAAGAAGAAGAAGACGTCATTGAATTCTTTGATTACGATAGTGAAGACGATGATGATGAACTATTACTAGAAGATATGCTCATCATGTCGGACTATATCGAAAACGCGGATGGCCAAGTCGAAGATTTAAACGAGCTATTAGCATGGTCACAGATGCAAAACGGCAATGAAGAGCTTCTCCTTGATTCCGAATTTAGTTATTCCGATTTGGATGCACCTCAGGTCAACAAGGGCAAAAAGAAAAAGTCTAGAATGACCGATTTCGAGGAGGAGGAGGAATTTATCTTGAGAGATGCCGAGGCTTTTGTGGATCCTGAGATATTCCAGCAAACCATGCGAAACGCCTTGTCGGAAGTGCCTCCCAGTCTTAAACCAGGCATGCGTAAATGGTTTGAGAAGCAGCAAAAGAAGGAGCAACGCAAACAAAAGAAGGAAGAAGAAAAGGCCCGTAGAAAGAAGGAGCAGGCAAAGGCTTTGAAAGGAAAGAAAAACAAGTACTCCGAATCTGATCTCTCGACTCAGATGACCAGGATTGATGAGTAAGTTGACAAATGAGTTATTGCCTAAAGCATGCATTGGTTTTAATAATGAAAATGAATCTTCCATCTTGATTTCTATTTATAGTCGTATCCGTGATTTTATTAATGACAACACCATCACAAGGTAAAGCAAGGAGTAAAGAATTTGGGCTTATTATGATATTAAGCAACACAAAATAGCTTCCAATTTGCACCCATGAATAGAGGCATCAGAAAGGAGGTCCATCTGTTAGCAAAGGTGTATAACCTGGAATCAAATAGCGTTGGCGGGGGTGCCTCAAGAGCTACCATCATCACAAAGAAAGCATCTACTCGTATACCCAATGATAGACGTACTCTTGATCGATACCTGGTGAATGTACAGGCAAACCTGGATGATCAATTCAGAATACAACAAAGGAAGAGTGCTCCCAAGCGAAATGGCGGATCTGCTGCAAAATCAAGTTTTAATAATAAAAAGAGCGGAGGTAAAACTACACCGAAATCGACAGGAACCAATAATAGCCAAAGCCCTGCTATTCCTCGACATGGCACCATCGTTGGTGAAGGTGTTGCTCCTATTGGTGAATCGAATGTGGGTCATCGTATGCTTGCAGCAATGGGGTAAGTAAACATTGTGTAGAAGAAGTGCACCTGAAACCAAACTAAAAAATACACTTTTTAGATGGAAACAAGGAGATGCATTAGGAGCAAAGAGCGATGGTATTGTTGCACCTATTGAAGCCATTATTCGTAAAAAAGGACTGGGTCTCGGTTCATAAAAGTTACAACAACAACAAACATTGATATTTATTATGTATAGAAACTGCATTGCTGTTTATTTCTCTTGATTTTATATTGTACATTTAATAAAGCTCTTTCTCTCTACTTTGTTTATTCCCAAAGAGCCTTTCCTTGTTTGCGTTTTTCGGTTTTTGAGTTTTGCTTTTCTATCTTTACTTCTTCTTTATCGGCAACGACCAATGCTCTTGCCAAGCGCTTTTGCTTTTTGGCGCTCACAACCTTTTTTGTGGTGGCCTTTTTCACTTTATGTAGGGTGGGTTGTTTTTTGATAGATAGTGCTTGTCCACGAGCATGTAGTAACTTTAACTCGGCCTCAACACGCTCCTTTGCTATTATTGAAGTTGGGGGTATTAATATAAAATAACCATATGGAAGGAATAAGCTAACCATTCTTTGCATTATCGGGATCATCGACTGTGTAGGCATGCTTGGAGACATTCTTACTACCAAAGGTTCCTTCAATAGAACGAAACTTGAGTCATTCTATTTTGTACTTTTCTTCCTTTGGATCCCCTCACCTTTCTTTTGTACTTTTCCCATAATGTCTTTAGATCTAGTTAAATATATGCGTAAGAGATAAAAAAAAAAATTAAAAAATAAAACAAGAAAACAAGAAAAAATGTTCCAGCCATGTGGTTAAAGCGGTGGCTTGTGGCGTCCATTAGCACAAAATCGTGGTAAAAAGTGTATGGACAATGCACCAAACATCCTGTCTACCAAGTGTCAGTACAAAATAAATGATCCTTCAACTCTTTTTCAGAAAAAGATGTTTTATTTCTTCAAAGTTTATTGTTGGCTAAATAAAGAGATGTAGATTTATTCTACAGAAATGATTAATGCAATGGTCTCTAAATATTTATAAAAAATAGGCAAATCGATGATGTTTATAAAAGTGATAGCGTATATTTATTTCTCTCGCTCTTTCTTTCTTTCTTTCTTTTTTTTTCTCGTTTTTTTTTTCTTGCGTTCAATATTGACATGTCTGAAACTGATGTATCATATTTCATTAAAGTAAGTGTTTTAATATTAATCGTTTATATCGAATAACTTTAACTGAATCGACTACTCAACATATTTAAGCGAATGGAAGTAAGTAGTCCATTCACTGCACCTTGCTTTCGTTATATAACAGTAATGATAGAAAAAGAGCGGCGCATACTGTTTTGATTGCTTAAGAGAAATAAAATACTCACTCATCTTGGTAAGTTTTACCATACTGAGTTTGCTATCTCTGCCTCTCTTAACCTCAAATTAGGAAGGTGAACTTTGCTTGACAATTCGAAATAATAACACTGTTGTTCTAATGGATCAGTATTTTCATTGGTACGTGCCTCTATTTATCAAAGAGTAGTCACTTCAATGCATTTATGCTATCCATTATAATCAAACTAGGATGTGCGTTCCTAATGCAACATTAAAGGAAGTTTTAAAATTGACAACTAAACAGGCCATATTGGATGATACTGAGCTGAACGAAGAATGCAGAACAAGAGTTTTACGCGCAATAGATAACAAAAAGATTGACGAAACTCAATACAATGACGGTGATTTTATTTTTCACCATCAAAGAACACTGAGATATGTAAATTCGTTGAAAGCAGCGCTAAAGACCAAGTATGGAATAAAACCTAAAAAGAAGCCTGCAAAAAAGCACTCTCTTGATAAAGAACTTTCAAAAGACATTGAAAAGTTGGATATAGGCAAATGAAATAGAATATGCACTTGTTATCACCAGTAAAGCTATTTCCAATAAATGAAATGATCATGTATGTTTGCTTATTACAATTGTGTATTTATAGGCTTGTTATTTAACCATGGTATTTTTTTTATAACTATGAGAAGGGGATGTTTATGTATTAATAATATTCGCAAATCTAATATAAAAATACATATCACTCTGTCTAGTATTCCTATTTTCCCAAGATTAGTACATGAAGAATATCCTATATTTTCTTGATATATTATAATTTTTTATTCTTCTCAAATGAAAAAAGAAAAAAAAAAACAAGTCTTATCTTTGTTATACCTAAGTCGCTTTACGTACGAAACTATTTAGATTGTTGTTACATTGAAACTTGCAAGGATATATATATTTTTTCATATGTTAAATAGGCATTTTATTTAAGAAACAATGTTTTGAGGATAAATATATATAAATAAATATAAAGTTAAAATAGGTGTACGCAATAAATAAGGAATGAAATGAAAAAAAAAATGAAAAAAAAAAAGAAAAGATGATTTAGCGACGTTCAACGTAGAACTTCAAACCATTCTTCATTGGCAATGTCAAAGAAATATCATAAGTAACCTCTTGATCAGGTACCAAAGAGAACTTATAACGCTTCAAGATCATAGCAACACAAACAAGTGCTTCTAAAGTAGCCAAATTTTGACCTGTAATAGATGCTATTAATAAAAGAGATGTAAAATAAAGTGAAAAAAGAAGCTTACCTAAGCACACACGTGGACCAGCATGGAATGCAGGCCATTGTCCTTGAGTAACTCTGTTCAAATCACCATTTTCATTGAGCCAGCGCTCAGGCTTGAATTCCTTGGCATCTGCACCCCAGACCTTAGTAGATCTACCCTGTACATAAGGTGCCCAAGAAATATAGGTTCCAGCAGCAACAACAGTTCCGTCTGGCCAGACATCATCCTCAACCGCATATTTCTGGTTCTGGGGTACAGAAGGGTATAGACGAAGCGTTTCGTAAAATCTGAAACAAGGTAGCATCATTAGTATCTCTTTTTCTATAGATATAATATTATAAGAGACTTACACAGCATGGAAATAAGTCATGCCGCTAATGACTTCATAGAGAGCAGGAGAATCGTTTTCAACTTCTTCAGTGATCTTTTCGCTCAATTCCTCCATCATCTTCTTTTCAACACGAGGCTGTAATGCCAAGCTATAAAACAACCATGAAAGTGCCTGAGCAGTGGTATCACGACCCGCAATAATAAAGTTCAAAACAGTGTCACGAAGTTCAACATCATTCAGCTTCTCGCCCTTGTCATTGGTGGTTTCCATAAAGCGAGACAAGAGATCGTTGTGAACGATACCTTGAGCCAATTCATCACGTCTCTTCTTGATGACACTCTCGGCAAAATCATCGACCACCTTCAAGTGCTGCTCGGGTGTCATGATCCATGGCTTAAAGATTTTTTGTGCGAAAAGAGAGGCAGGAAGCATTGGGTTGACGAATCTTTGAGCACCTAATCTTTGGAGGTAATCAAAGGATTCGGCAAAGGGCACTTTTTTGCCGCTAACTGAGTCCAATTGTACACCAAATCCAAGTCTATATTATGGAGTGTCAATACTAATATGTGTATAGTTTGGAAAAAAGCACTTACAATACAAAGGAATCCATTGTAAACTTAAAGATGGTCTCATGGAAATCGAAAGCGGTATAATCCTCAATGTGTTTATCAATGACTTGAGAGCACACCATCTTCATTTCATCTACAAAGACACTATTAAACAAATCATGATGTAAGCACTGTAGAATAAATAGAATCCCAATTCATCTTACTCTGTGAATTTATCTCTAAAGTTTTTAACGTTAAAGATATGACTTGCGGTCTTGCGCTGCCATTTCCAGTTTTCACCGTTGGCATTGAAAATGCCTCTACCAAGTAACTCGCGGAGAGAGGCATCAAATTTGGGTCCCTTTAAATAGTTTTTGAAATTGGCTATTTAAGAAAAAAAAATTAGATCGGCATGATTTTTTTTAAATCTAGCAATATTAATTTGCTTACTCTTCAAAACGTATTCAACATTTCGTGGATCAATTGTAAAGATGGATCTTGGATTTCCCAAAGCAGGAGAGGTTCTAAATAAGAAAAAAGGATCAGTTTTTATCGATTGCTTTAGGTTGATATATATCTATTTACAATGTCAATGTATCCAATTTTTCAAACAGTTCGAGTACATAGTCATGAAGTCGAGGAACATTGTTAATGAGCTCAGGTAAATTACCTACGAGAGGTAAACCACCGTTGTAAGGGATGTCTTTGGGATGTTCATAGAAAACGGGTCGATCATTGTATTTGATGGCTAACATTGTCACCAGCGAGGCAACTGCGGCACCGGCTAAGCCTACATTTTGAATAACTGAGTTGTCTGGCATATTGTTTTTATTGTTTAAAAGAAATAAAAAAGAATATTAAATGGTAATATGAAAATAAAAAGAGTGTAAGAAGAAAGAGATGTACAGAAAAATATAGCAGACCTTTCCATAATTTAAATAAACTTTTGATTAAAACACCGATGACCACTCCAAGGTGGGCAGAAAAAGTATGAACACTACCTACTTGGTGTACACTGTATAGCAAAAAATAGCTTTTGTTGCTTGGTAGATGTTTTAAATAGTATTTTTGAACTTGTTTTGTCCCTGTTACTTTATACCGAATGGTTTAAAATAACAACAACAGCTCTTGGAAAATACAAAGTACCAAACACCATGGATGACCAAGGACTTGATACCTATTACCAAATGAGGTTAAAAACGTCACCTCGCTAATCCTTTTTTCACCTTTTTTAGGCAACTACTGAGACAATACACACGAGGGAAATCGAAGCAATTTTTTTTTTTCACTTGGGTGGATAACACGACCTATTTTTGGACTAAAAATCCTCTACTCGAAATACATCAGCAGAAATATTCTTTATTTGCTTTGTGCATAAAAACAAAACAAAAACTTGTTTTTCTAAATTCATTTCAATTCTGAGGAGGGGATAGGAGAAATAGATTCATTGTAATCGTTTTTTTAACTTTTTTTATTTTTCTTTCTAATATATTTTTCACTTACATCTGTATCACCTCTTACATATGAAATTGTAAGTGACTTTTTTTTCCACAGGCGAAATTGATTTACTTTTCAGCATAATTAATTTTAACAAAAAACAAGGTTATGTTTGTAGTAGGTGCATGGCCTTTTAATTTAAATATGCGAGTGTAGTTTGTGCCAATATCACTTTCATTTTTAATACAACCGGGCTTTGACATGCATTTTCTTTTTTTATTGGTGATGTCAAGGTGTATTTCGTTCCTGGTAATCACAACAGGAAGCATTAAATTTGTATATAAAAACAACTCTGATTTTCTATTCTTTTTAATTATTTGGTCAAACCCAAGGTCATGTAAAGCATGATTTGTCAAAGGCAACTCCTTTTTGATATGCAGAGGTGTGATGTATAAACCTGACAAAAAGGCCATTGAAAAAAAAAGATACTTTTGTAAATATATTCCCAGGCTATCTATTTTTGTTGCATTTTTTTTTTCTACCAGATTTGTATCGGTCTTGTGTTTACAACAAAATGGCTTGTGCTTTATATTGACTCATAAGAATCCGACAAGATCTAAATATAAAATTTTATAAACTCAAAACTTCTTTTAAGGATATGATGATGACAGCTCAATGTCATTGGTAAAAAAGGATAATTGATTGAACCGATAACCTTCCAAAGTAAGCAATGTACTAGGGGATTTTGAGATAGAAAACTTGACAGCTACTTGAAAATCAACTGACTACCTTTTTTTTTTTCCCAAATCCATAGTAAAAACAAGTATTTCATCCTCAATAGATCAGTCTACAGGGCATAGAGCTAGGTGGATCGGCCCTTACAATTCCTATTTGATTAAGCTCGGATTAACGTTGACAGGGGTCTCTTGTCATATTTGAAAAGTACATTCGCAACGGTGGATGCTGAGGAGGCATATGGAATATATGACTACATATACCAGGGGAAGGGACTGTAAGTGCTATGCGGGATATTAATTGCATTATTGACATCCACCTTTAGGACAGTTGCTCGTCCATTGAAATTGGATCTGGTGGCGGCTATTTATTTTTACCGCATATATAGAAAAACTTACATCAGGATCTGCTAACATAGAGAACAAGATGATGCCGTCTTGTAGATAAATAATGATAATATAATCAACGTGTTTTTCTAATTCAGTAAAAAAGGACAGGTTTCTCATTTTTAGATGGAGTAATGGACCTGTGTTGATATAGAGCTAATAACGAAATCAATCCTCTTTACTATATATAGTTTATTATTCATTAAAGTGATATTTTTTTGTGCATATCAAAAGCAATTCATATTACAAATAGTTACAATGATAGATCGTACTGACTCAACAACAACCATATTAATTTGATGTTAAATAAAATGGTACACATGACAGTGTCCACCTATTTATGTCTATTCTTGATAATGCATAATAGATTACGCCAATACAACCCAAAAAGAAAAGACTAGATTCATCTAATCATTGGGAGGTTGTTTTTATCATATTAGCCATTATTCTTAAGACCAGATCCTCAAGAAAAATATAACGCCAGTGATTGAATACTACTAAAATATGAGAGTATAGGATGAAATAAAAGATCTGATCTCACTAGATCTATTTCTTTTATTTAGAAATGTCATATGGAACCATTTGTCTATCAATGAATAAAACAACCGTGTGACTCTTTTGTAATACCATTTTTCCGCGGAAGAGGTTAATAATAGATGTAAGGACAAGGACAGAGAAGTAAGAGAAGAAAAAAAAACGTTTTCTCTCTCTCTCTCTCTCTTTTTTTTAAGTAATATTCTTCTTTTGCTTAAACTATTAAAAAAAGATGACAACGAGCCATATATATTTTATTTTTAATGATGAGTACAATTTAATATTAATAACCTGCTCCATTCTTAAAGCAAGTCTATGGTATGAGCCAAGGAGATTTAAAATAAAGAAACCCGGATAAGAAAAGTGTCATTTTTCATAGAATTTGTTGATATTTAACATTACAATAGCTTTGAAAGAAATGAAAAAGATAAACAGGTTGTCAAAAACTTTTCGATTGCATGAAACTATTCTATTGCCCATTATCGAAAAAATAGAAAGCACCAATAGATCTACTGAGATGAAAATAAAAAAGTTGATTTGTTGAATTTTACTCAAAAATGGCTTGTCCATGGACTTGGTAGTAGCTGGTATTATACATATATAAAGGTGATGCATGTATTCATTTTATGTAATTACATAATACACATCTCAAGACGAATGGATACAATATAGTGTGTTTCTCAAAGCAAAGAAATTAGCAACTAACACTATAGAGAT
>VCJM01001713.1:14372-25606 GCA_024139495.1 Backusella sp. ASU-2019c | reverse complement strand
AAAAAAAAAAAAAAAAAAAAAAAAAAAGTCCTGAAACTTCCCCTATCATACTCAAAATCCACTTTAAAGAAAAAAAACTAGAGACCAATGTCTTGATACAAAAAATTGTGACACATTTAGTTGAAGTAGCCTGTGCGCTTTTACGCATATTTCTATCATTTATCTTCTACCATTTGCAATTGTGTTACCACAAACCGGAAGGATCATACGCAACAATTATTTTTTATTTATTTATTTATATGTGCATCGAAAAAAATAGGGAAACCAGGGTGTGTGAAGTCGCCGATACAATTTATTTCAACTGACACACACATATACATAGAAAAGAGTGAAGAAGGAAAACGAAAAAGAGAGAGAAAGAGAGAATGAAAGATGTTACAATGCTTTCGCGGGTGTTTTGTTTTTAACGACAAGTAAAGCACTGTATCCCTTTTAAGCGTTTGTACGAATGGCATACATAAAAAACAAATTAAGAGATGCCTTTGTTTAACCTGACTAAATTTTTTTTTCTTCCTTCTCTTTTTTAGTGTCTTTTGTTATGATCATCTTTTTGTTTCCAATCCATTTAAGTGCAGCTATCTTTGTACCATAAAGTAACTTGAGCATAAAGACAAAAATAATAGTGAATGATAAATGTAAAGCATACCTCTTTATCACTTTTGTATACTTAAAGAAAACTATGAAGCACGTGTAAAAGCTAAGCACGAGCCAATGAATGGACAGTATTCTTCACACAATGACTATTTTTATAATAACAAAAAAAAAAAGGAATTTTTTCTCTACATCTCTTCTTGATAAAGAAACTTTTTTTTTTATTAAAAAAAAACTACAGCACACAAAAAGGTGAAAAGTTAAAAACCTTTCGTTCTTTTTTCTTTCTTTTTGATAGCCAACTAAAAAAAAAGAAAAAAAAGAACCCAACTTTGGGAAAAAAAATCCATAAAAAAACCCTTCTTCAGAGCTCACTCTCTACCCGAAGAAGCACCCAAAACACTTTTTTAAGTGGCCCTTTTTACACAGAGAAAGGGTTAGTTTAAAAAAGTTCAACAGAAGAACATTCAAGAAAAGCCAGTTTTACAAGTTTCTACAACTCAAAACAACAAACATGACCTTCACTACTTATCAACCACAAGTAACCCTCTTTATGAAACCAACAACAGCTCTGAAGGGCTTTCCCATGGATCCGATGCCCGGCACTGCCATCGACCCTCCTCCCAAAGAGCAGCAATAGGGTCGCAAGAACCATGTCTTTTGCTCCCATTGGATCATGGCTGCTCCAACAATAAAAACATAAAAAACAAGAATGCTCGCAGATATCAACCTTACTCTCTTCATCACCGTCAACAACAACAACAGGAAGAAGAACCATCCTTATTTGATCAAGAGGATTCCTTATTCGGCCCCGTACCTGAATTCAAACCTAATATGAACATCTCTCCACCTTCCACCTCACCGAACGACAGTTGCTTCCTTTTAGACGATTCAGAAGTATTTGACGAATTCGATCAATTTATGGACTCTTCTTCCCCAGCCCGATTTTTGTCTTCCCCACCTCTTTCACCCGTATTAACACCCAACGATGATGATGTTGATTTTGTTGATTTTGCTTTATTCTGATGAAAAAAAATTCATATAACCCAAAAAACAACCCCTTCCCCCCAAAAAAATGGAACCAACAATTGAAAAAACACCACAAAAAAACCACAAAAAAATCCAACGTTTATTATATATCTTTTTTTTTTATTTTTTTTCCCTTTCAACTTTTTTATTTTTCTTTTTTAAACGAAAAAAATATATATATAAAAATTAAAAAAAAATCTCCTTAACCAAACCACGTTCCCCCTTAAAAAAGAGACATGCATTCATTGCAGATAGCGTCCTTTTTGATTGTTTATATAAATTTAATAATAATGGTAATGGGTTAATGTAATAATAATAGCAATAATGATATTACAATTGATATTGTTTTTTCTCTTTTTTTGGGTGCAACAATATTAAAATATTGTTTTTTTTAAAAAAAAAACAAAAAAACAAAACGTACATACGTGTTCATGTTCTCCTTAATTTATTATCATGTTGTTTTTGATTGTTGTTGTGAGTATGATGATGTATTTATTTCTCTTTTCCATTCTTTTTTTTTTTCATTATTATTCAAATGATGATGGCATCATCATCACATTTCATACACGTAAATATACAACAAGATATGCTAAAAGATAAAATAATGGGTGCTGATGATGGTGCACAAAAAGGGGGGGTTCCATCTTGTTTAGTTGGTAAACACGTGTGCGATGGTCATGCGACCCATTTTCTGGAAGTCTATACGCCCATCGAACAAACTTGAGAGGGGTTTTAAAATGACAGAGGAAACGCCATGTTATATATTTATCTCTTTCATTTGAGAGAGCAAGACGAAAATAGGAATTACGTAGTTGATATTGAAATTAACTTTTTTGCATGGCTTTTTTGTGTTGTAGATCCTAAAGTGGTTTATTATTAGCTCTATTATAAAAATATATATTCAGTTTTACCGTTACCCTCTCCCTCTTTTTTCTCTTTTTTCATTGTTTCAACTCAACTACATCTTTTTCATTTTATTACTTTCTTCTTTTTTATCTTTCATTCCCCCCTTTTTTTATAACAAGAAGATATAGAATAAATAAAAAAAAAGCACATTTTTTTTTTTGTCATTCAAGAAAGTCTAATTGTTTTTTTTTTGTTTTTTATTTTTCTTGACAGTTTATTGTGTTTCCTTTATTGAATAATAAAGAAAACAAACAACCATAAAATATTATTTATTTATTTTTCCTTTTCGCCCCCTTATTTTACACACACACATTTAACGCGAGTCTTTTTTTTTCTTTTTCTTTTTATAACTTGTTTTCCTTGTTCTTTCTCTTTTCTTTCTCTTTTTACTTTTTTTTTTTTTCTTTGTCTTTATATATATTCTTTTATTACTTTTCATTCATCCCCCCTATAATGTCTTCTTCTTATCAGTCAGAGCTATCATTTTCTATTTTATTAAAACAAAAAAAAGAAAATAAAAAGGCACCACGTCCTTTAAATAGCTTTATGATTTATCGATTGGAGAAGCAACATCTTATCTTTGAAAAGTGTCCTGGTATCAATCACAGAGATGTTTCCAAAATCATTGCAAAATGGTGGCGTGAATTACCTGAGGGTGAAAAAAGAGGTTATGAAGCAAAGGCCTTTGCGGAAAAGACAAAGCATGCTGAATTGTAAGTTGACAACATTTTAAATCATCAAAAAACCAAGACACGTACTCATCGTTTTTTATTATTATAAAAGGTATCCAAATTATAAATATAGACCAAAGAAAAAGCAAACAACAAGAAAATACAGAAAATCAAAGATACCTGCCACTGCATTGTTTACACCAGAAAGAATCAACGCCTTGACGGAGCTGTGTAATAAGAAAAAAAGCAACGCTACTACTATTACTACTGACAGTAGCAATGCTGCTGCTGATGACGACGATGCTGCGTCCACCACCACAAACACATCCCCTCAAAGATTACCGTCTATCCGAAATGATTCTTTATTAAAAGGAATAATCAAATCAGTCGATGCAGGTCTCGACAAACGATTCAGATTCCCAAGCATTGACATACAACATGATTTATTATTGGATAGCAACAATAATAATAGCTCCAATTCATCCACCTCATCTTCATCCGTGTCTTCACCTACATCATCCGACATGGATTGTACAGACTTGATTAGCCACATAGATCGTCCCGAACCTGCTCTTCCACCCTTTATACAGTTTCCAAAAACTCCTTTTCCTGCTTCTTCCTTATTTTAAAATGTCTATTTTTTTTTCTTTATATATCACCCCCCTTTTTTTTATACTTTGCAAAATGATACACACACACACACATGAAAAAAAGAAGCAAACATGCACTCACACACACAAGCACAAACATACAAAAAAACATATAAAACATATACGCAGCAAACGTGTTTATATAATATATATATATATATAATGATGTTTATAAATAATAAAAAGGTTATTTTCACACACAGATTGATTGATTTGATATACATACATATTATTAATTGTATACATAATTCTTTATTATTGTTTTTTTTTACTCCTTTGAGCTTATTCTAATAGCCTTGTTAGATCGCATTTAATCTGTTCTAATTGATCCAGCAAGCACTGAGTATCTTTTACACTTTGCTTTCTCTCATTTCGCTCCTGTTCATTGACATGGGGCATGGTATCCAATTGAGCAATGATATGCATCAATTGTTCATGTAGATAGTCCCCATACACAATGAGTTTTTTGGTCTGTTTTGTGTTATGATGCTGGTATTCTTGTACTTGTGTTTTGTAACGTTCGATGTCGGGTCGGATCACACTATCGCGTCGGTTCTTGATCCATTGTAAACGGGTGGCAACCGGTGCATCTTCCTTGGGTTCTTTGTCTAGGTAGTGTTTCTAGATTAAAAAAAAGGGTTTAGTGTGTGTAAAAAAGGAGGGGGGGAAATGATGATATTTTACAGTTGAGCCCATCATCATGATTTTAGATCCTGTTTGTATTTTGTATTCCTTGATTAATTTTTGTTCGTCTTTTAATATTGCTAATAAAGAAAACCATTTATTATTCAGCAGAAGTTTTTTTTTTATTTTATTAAATCAACCTCCATGAGAAAGTAACTTTTGGAAATGAGGTTCTACTTTTGTTAATGACTGGCATTTCAACTTTAGGTCAGCAACAGTTGCCGTGTCGTACTCTTGCTGTGACAAGTCCATACTGTATCTATTGGCGCCCCATTTTATTTCGAAACTTGCCATGATTTTATTAATAATACAGCGCGAAACTATTATTTATTTATTTTTCACTTTTCTTTCTCTACTCTCTACGCTCTATTCGGTAATTCAACCAATTAGGTTGCTAAAGTCACACTTATTTTATTATTTTATGTGCAGAACTGTTTATGTTGATGATAAACAACGAAATTCACTCTGTTTACGGTGATGATAACAGCCCTTTTTTTTTTATTTTTTTTTACTTTTTGTTTTACTTTATTCATTCAAATGTTGCTCACTTTATTGCTTTTTCATTTAATAATAATTAAAAATGAAAGAGTAGGAAATAAAAGTGTAAAGTAAATAAAGTATAAAGGTGATACAAAAAGCCAACAAGCTCATCACAAAAAAAAAAAGAACAAGGAGAAATTAAGGTTCATCGAATCTAAATCCAGTGTTTTGTTTATATTTGGACAATCAAAACTTGTTATGATTTTATACAAAAAGATAAAGAAAAAAAAGGGGGGCGAGGAAGAAAGAATAGAAAGAAAAAAGAGTGAGTGAAAAAGGGGATTTCTTTTTACTATGACAAGCCATGATGACTATGCTTATCCTTTCTCTCTCTCTCTCTCTCTCTTACAACAACAATAACAAAAATAACAACAAAAAAAGGGGTCAAGATGAACCAAAGTGTTTCATGCATGTGATGTGTAAAAAAGAAAGTCTAACCAGTTGAAAAAAAACACTCCTTAAAATAATAATAAAAATCATATCCATTCATGAAATGGAATCCTACAATTGGTTCACTGTAAATCATTCTATTTCCCTTTTTTTTTCATGGTACTTTCTTTATGTGTTTGTTATTTTTTCGTTGTGCTCTCCCCGATGTCGCCATTTTAAAAAATAAGGTTTTTGTTGGTCAATTATTTAGAGTGTTTTGAGAAGAACAAGGAGATGCTTGAAATAAACAAACAAATGCTTTTGTTATAGATGGAGAATATCGTCAACTTTGTTCATATAAAGGATGCAGGTTTTTTTTTTATATATAAAATAATGTAACTCACTTTTTCTGTGTGTGTGTGTGTGTTCATATGATGAGGGTGGTGATTACAACAGACGCTATTTCATTATGTTATTTCCATCTTTGTAAAACGTTGAGCACTTTTGTTAAAAAGAAGAGATATATGTATGAGAAGCACTTTTACCATATTAAGTATGGTTTTATAACAACAATTGATTTTCAATGCACATGGACTAAAATAGAATTCCATTATTATTTTATATTTTTGGTGATGATCCGCTTTATCTTGCGGGAGCGTTAAAAATATAAAGTACCGTTCGTTTATTGTAAAGTGTACATGTTTATATGCTGTAATAATAATAATAAAGATAAATAGTAAATAAATAGTAAAACGAATGACCATTTCATTGTGTATATAAATGTATATCCGTCTTCAATTTACATGCTTTTTTTTTTTATATCAACATGACGGAATGCTCGGGATGAAATGCGAATAGCCTAATTTATCATTGCACCGATTTATTATTATAAATAGTATCTTTATATTACAAAAAGTTGTAATACATGATAGAATAACGAAAATGCAACATATTCTTTTGATTCCCCAGGATTTGTTCTTACATGGATATAATCACTAGTGCATGGGCTTTTTTTAAAGTGACAATGAAATTATTTTACTCCTTACAATAAAATAATAATAGATTGTAATAAAATAAAAAAAAGCAAGAAAACAAATCACAAGGAATATGGTTTCCCTTTTTTTTTTGACAGTTTTGTGTTTCCTATCCACAACAAACGGGTTGATCAATTGGAATAATCACATTGGCCAATGAAATGTTGTCCTGTTTTTCTGTTCATTATTAAAACGAATCTCATGACCTTCTTTTTTTAATATCCAAGAACAGTGTTCTAGAAACCAATTTCTTGTGTCATAGTAAGCGTATAGTTATAAGCAGACTTTGTTCTCACGTATTTTATTCACTACAAGGAGGTGCTTCTTCCATGTTGCAATTCATGGTTTGAATATAGAGCCATCGCTTTTTATAAAAGCAATAACTGCGCCATGGCGTATTATGATTGACCATCTCCAATTCTATTGGCTATCCTTTCTTCTACACACCTCAAAATGATGTGCTTTTCATCCCACTTTGCAAACACACAATTCTATTGACAACTCTCCTTTTGCTATCAAGCAGACCTTCATCACTAGAGGAAATTGGACAAGGTCGATGGAATTGAAATAGCAGAGAAACTCAACTTCGTGACAGTCATTTTTTTTTTTAATAAATACTTTTTTCACCCCTCTCGTTTTCCCTTTTATTATTTCCTTTTAGAGAAAAGAAAGCAGCCCTCTTTTCTCGTCATGGAGAATCTTGAAGAGTTGAAGCAGCTATTTGAGGAACTTTCTTCACAGGCCCTTTCTTTGGCTGAGCCTGAGACCCTGAATAAACTCAAACAAGCAAAGGAAACAAGTAGAAGAACAAAGCAAGCAGAGGAAGCATATTTACAAACACAAAAACAAGAGAATGACAGTAAGTCTTTGTATAGAGAGACGACGAAATGAGATTTATAAAAAAAAAAGAGAGAGGGACAATGGTAAACTCATGTTTACATTTTCAAAGAATTACAGGCAGAGTTAGATGAGCTTCATCAGCAACGCAAAGAGTTGGAAGCACAGCTTGTATTACGTGAGGACGCAGCGTCCAAACGCGAAGAAATATGTCGAGTAGCTCAGCAGCGAGTGGAGGAATTGGAGAGGGAGCACAAGTCACTGTTTGAGCAAGTGAAGGATATCAAGGAGAGCATTGAAATCCATGACGGAGCAATGGGTGACTTGGTTGCAGTTCAACGAAAGCCTAAACAGTGAGTTGGGGTATAATAAATGGGGATAAGAACAAAGGACTTAATGACAACTTTAGGCTTCAACTGGCGCTATACCAAGGATTGGGCGTTGCAATCAAAATGGATAAAGAAGAGAAAGCCACAGCCGCATGTCTAAGTAATGCAAAAATGTGTGTCATATTGTTGGTGGATAGCATGTTAAACTTCTTTCTTTTCTAGGGTCATTGAATGATCAAGAATTACGCTTGATCCCACTCAATGAGGATGAGCCGCTCTTATCCACCACAAACCGTATTTGGGAATTCATCTCATAATTACTTTTATTTATTCTTTTCTTCTGGCATCACTTTGAACAGTAACAAACCCTCTTATCCCATCCCATCATATATCTGAGAAAGGAGACATCTCTTTTTCTATTTTGCATATAACAATAAATGATATCATTTTATATATATTTAAAAAAACAAGTCAAAGAAACCACGACGCTTTGATGGTTTTTCTTTGGCATCGATGTAGTATTCCAGCTTGATGGGCTCTTCCTTTACAGATGGCCTTCTTGCGGGTACAACTGCGGTATTTTCAATGCGCTTCACGTAATCGGCCTGCAAATCATTCATCGTCAGTCTCATTTGGGAGACGTCGATCAGCAGGCGCTGAATATAGTTTGAGAGTGGCAAAAAATACGGGTCAGTGTCATCGTTATCCAGCTGACGAAAATCGTCTTGCAGGTCGTTGAGGATATCACGCAGGATATTGTTGCTCATGTCGCTCAGTTCCGTCATATCAAACACACGTCTGAGTTTACGGTTGAGGATGCGAGTGTCGGTCGCATTGATTTTGTTGAACGTGGCTTTGGTGATGCTATAAAGAGCGTCATAGGGGTGTGTTGATCTTGGTACTAATTTTTTAATTTAATTATTATATGTTTATGTAAATAAAAGGCAAATTAATGAAATTTGCTTTTACCATCATTGGACTTTTTCTGCTGCTGCTGCTGCTGCTGCGGCGGCTGTTGCTCTTCAGGAATGATTGGTTTAGTGGATTGTTCTGATTTGGACTTTAGTAAGGATTCGTATTCTTTCTTCAATATCTCATGGGATAACTGTAATGTCTCTATTTATATAATAAGTACATGTATGTATAATAATGATAATATTCATAATAATAAAGTACCATGGTTTGTAACAAGTCTTTTATGCTTATTAGCAAGTTGACCCTGTGACTTGTGCGAGACAGTCAACTCCTGCTTTAGATCAGCTACCTATGGTACATTTTTTGCATAAATAAAGTGTGTATAATATAAAATGACATGTAATAATTATAATAAAAATAAGGAGAATATAACAAGGTATATTTACCTGATCCTGTAAATCTTGAACCGTATTTGTTTTTAATAAAAGTAATTGTTCCCCTAGCTTTACGTCCTTTTCGTATGTGTCCAGTTTAACTTGTAATTTATCCGAATGACTTTTTAGTTTAGACATTTCTTCCTGTAAAGCCAATAGCAGCTAAAATATGCATAAGAGAATAAGTTTATACATATTTTTTTTAAATGATACGTACATTGTCTGACTTTTCTTTTTCGTACTTTATCTGCTTTAATTCATTAAAAGTATCTTTAAACACATCATACGACTATATTTGTATAATTTACTCATGTTTTTAGTCCATTGTAATAATAGGAAATGCATCCACCATGTCACTCTACTTACGGTAGTACCATTACTCTTTTCTTGTAATAAGAGTTGACCAATCTCTATGGTTGCAATAGTTTGTGAGTTACCATCATGGTTTTCCATACTTATTTCTTACCTGCTGCTAATGTAGCATCTAATGAGATACGTCTGTAAATTTCATTAAATTCCTGTCCTTGTGCACAATCGTTATTATTACAGCAACAAGAGATGGATTGCATTATTATTAGTATTATTTAAAAAATTATAATATTTATAGTAAAAGTGGAATGATAAAAAAGATTTAAAAAAAAAAAGTGGAGAGAAGATAAAGGAAAGAAAGAGGGAAAGAGAGAGAGAGTGATGATCTACTTTTATTAATATTACAGCACATTGTAAATATGTGCATATCAAGAGTGAGTGAGAGATGACGTCCTGTCTTGAAAATCATGCCTTTTTTTTTACTTTTTTGAGATTGAATTTGTTTTTTTTTTATTTTTTTTTTACCCTTTATCTTTACCAAGCAATATGAGTAATAATAATAGTAACAGAATAACACTTGGAAATTATAATATCATTAGTACTGTCGGTACTGGCTCTTTTGGCAAAGTCAAACGTAAGTGCTATTATTACTTTTATCGCCATAGTCAAGTTATTAACACAAGCACACTAAGTGGCAGTTCACTCTATCACGGGGCAAAAAGTAGCCCTCAAGATAATAAACAGAAAAAAAATAACAACAATGGACATGGGAGGTCGAGTCAAGCGTGAAATTCAATATCTAAAGCTACTTCGCCATCCACATATTATCAAACTGTAAAGCAACAAAGCGCTTCTTCATGTTCACATGACTAATCGTCTCTCTTTTCTGTTCATAGCTATGAAGTCATTACAACACCAACTGATATTATCATGGTCATTGAATATGCTGGCAGAGAACTGTTCAACTATATTGTAGAAAAAGGAAGAGTAAGTTGCTTGCTAGCATAGTAAAACACACTTGCCTACTAACACACAACAAAGATGTCTGAAGACGATGCTCGCCGATTCTTTCAACAAATCATTTGTGCAGTGGAATATTGCCATCGTCACAAGATCGTTCACAGGTAAAACTAATTGATATTTAGAATTCACACACACACACACACACACACCCAGAATATTCATTGTTTATTTATAGAGATTTAAAGCCTGAAAAGTAACGCACAGCAAGACTATTTGATGAAACACACACACTAACATTCATTATAATGTTTTCTAGTCTTTTGCTCGACGCAAACAATAATGTAAAGATTGCCGATTTCGGACTATCCAACATTATGACGGATGGTGATTTTTTAAAAACAAGTTGTGGAAGTCCGAATTATGCTGCAGTAAGTAAAAAAAAGGAGTGTGCAAGTGTGTATTTTTATTCACAACATAACCATTAGCCTGAAGTTATATCTGGAAAGTAAGTTTATATAAATATACAATTATAAATACGAACAGGATGATTCAATTGTGGAAAACAGGTTATATGCAGGTCCCGAAGTGGATGTATGGAGTTGTGGTGTGATACTTTATGTCATGTTGTGTGGTAGACTGCCATTTGACGATGAATATATTCCAACCCTGTTTAAAAAGATCAATGGTGGCATCTATACAATGCCTTCTTATCTAAGCTCGGAAACAAAGATGTTATTAACATCCATGCTGGTGGTTGATCCACTTAAACGTATCACAATACCAGAAATCAGGTAACTTGACTAATGGCAAAAACATCTTTTTTTTTATTTATTTATAAATCTCCCTTTTTAGAAAAAATGCTTGGTTTACCAAAAACTTGCCTGATTATTTACGCCCACTTCCAACTACCCAAGAGGATGAAAAACTGCCCGTTGATGATGCCATTGTATTTGAATTATCAAAGGTAAATTGA
>VCJM01001713.1:1182-12413 GCA_024139495.1 Backusella sp. ASU-2019c | reverse complement strand
TTTTTTTTTTTAATATCCCTTTTCATTAGCATCTCATCACCTCCTTCATCAAAAAAAACCCCATACCGGTTTGTGACGTCAAAAATCGCGTCGCGGTTGAATTTTTTTTAATGAAAAAAAAAAATTATTACAAATAGATCGTGTACGTGAATTATACTTTTCTTTCCCTTTTTTTTCCACAAAAAAACACAAGTGTTGTAGCTTTTTTTTTTTTTGATATTCATTGTTTATTTTTTTTATACATTTATAAAATAATAGTGAATAGATAAGGATACCTTTATTGTTCTGATATATTAGCATCTTCCACACCTCCCCACACTTTCACTGGTACCTTAAGAAAAAGAAACTGAAACAATGTTTGTGGTCAAAAGAGGCAAGTTCAAAGTCAATACATAAGAGAACATCAAACTCATACGAATTTTATATTAGACGGCACCAAAGAAAAGGTTTTGTTTGATAAAATTACATCTCGTATCTCCAAACTTTGCTATGGTTTGAATGAGGATTATGTGATACCTGCTCAATTGGCACAAAAGGTAAAGAGGGGGCGCAAACCCCTTTTTTGATGTTATACATTTTTTTTGACTTTAATCTTTTGCCCTTATAGGTTGTTTCTGGTGTATATCAAGGTATCACCACCATTGAATTAGATAACCTTGCAGCTGAAACCGCCGCCTACATGACTACCAACCACCCCGACTTTGCCACGCTCGCTGCCCGTATTGTCATCTCCAACCTTCAAAAAGAAACCAAATCCAGCTTTAGCCAAGTCGTGCATGATCTCTATCACTACCAGCACCCCAAGCTCAAAACACCCAACCCGTTGGTGTCTGAGGACCTCTATCGTACCGTCAGTGCCAATGCAAAGGAGATTGACTCGCGTATCCTCCATGAGCGAGATTACGACTTTAGCTTCTTTGGCTTCAAGACACTGGAGCGCAGTTATCTCTTGCGTATGAATGGCGATATTGTGGAACGCCCCCAGTACATGATTATGCGTGTTGCGTTGGGCATCCATGGCGATGACCTCCCTTCCGCATTCAAGACATATGATCTCATGTCCAGCAAATACTTTACACATGCTACACCCACCTTGTTCAATGCTGGCACACCTCGCCCCCAGCTCTCCAGCTGCTACCTTGTCCAGATGAAGGAGGATAGTATTGAGGGCATTTATGATACCTTGATGACCTGTGCGCGCATCTCAAAGAGCGCCGGTGGTGTTGGTGTCTCGTTCCAAAAAATCCGTGGCTCTGGATCCTACATTGCCGGTACCAATGGTACCTCCAACGGCATTGTCCCCATGCTTCGCGTGTTTAACGATACCGCCAGATTTGTCACGCAGGGTGGTGGTAAGCGTAACGGTAACTTTGCCATGTATCTTGAGCCTTGGCATATCGATGTGTTTGACTTTTTGGATATGAGAAAGAACAATGGTGCTGAAGAGATGCGCGCCCGTGATCTCTTTTTGGGACTTTGGGTGCCTGATATTTTCATGCGTCGTGTGGAAGAAAATGGCGAATGGTCTCTTTTCTGTCCCAATGAGGCTCCTGGTTTGGATAAATGCTATGGCGACAAATTTGATCAGTTGTATGTCAAGTATGAACAATCGGATAAGGCTAGAAGAACCATCCCTGCTCAAAAGCTTTGGTTTGCTATCCTTGAGGCTCAAATCGAGACTGGTATGCCTTATATGCTTTACAAAGGTAAATAGAAAAATGATTCTGGGTCGATATGTATATATATTTTATAATATGTACATTAAGAGGGAGTAATCGAAAATGTAAAAAAAAAAAAATTCTAATTTTATATACACTTAACTTAGATGCATGTAATACAAAGTCCAACCAAAAGAACCTTGGTACCATTACCTGCTCCAACCTTTGTACCGAAATTGTAGAGTACACTGCACCTGATGAAGTAGCCGTCTGTAACCTCGCCTCCTTGGCCTTACCCAAGTTTGTAAACAGACAAGCCAAAGAATTTGATTTCGGTAAGCTCCATGAGGTCGCCAAGGTCGCCGCCACCAATTTGAACAAGGTGATTGATGTCAATTACTACCCTGTCGAAGAAGCCCGTAACAGCAACATGCGCCATCGTCCCATCGGTCTTGGTGTCCAAGGTCTTGCCGATGCATTCATGTTGATGGGATTCGCCTTTGATTCTCCTGAGGCTGCCCAATTGAATAAAGATATATTTGAGACCATCTACCATGCTTCTTTGGAGGCATCTTGTGAACTCGCCCAGAAATTGGGTCCCTATGAATCCTATGAGGGCTCACCTATCAGTCAAGGCATCCTTCAGCACGATATGTGGAATGTCAAGGCCTCGGATCGCTGGGACTGGGACACGTTACGTGCCAACATCAAAAAGCACGGTGTGCGCAACTCACTTTTATTGGCTCCCATGCCTACCGCCAGTACCAGCCAGATTCTTGGCAACAACGAATGCTTTGAGCCTTATACCAGTAACATTTATACTCGCCGTGTGCAGAGCGGTGAATTCCAGGTTGTCAACGAGCACTTGTTGGCCGCACTAGTGGAGCGTGGGTTATGGGACGACAACCTTAAAAACATGATGATTGCTCACGGAGGTAGCATCCAAAATATACCTACTATTCCTGACGATCTCAAGAAGCTCTACAAGACGGTCTGGGAAATCTCTCAGCGTGTGATCATTGACATGGCCGCTGATCGTGGTGCCTTTATCGATCAATCGCAATCTATGAACCTGTTCTCAGCCGAACCCACTTTTGGCAAATTGACTTCTATGCACTTTTATGCATGGAAAAAGGGTCTTAAAACTGGTATGTACTATTTGAGATCCAGACCTGCCGTTGATGCTATCAAGGTAAAAATAAGATATGCGTTTATTTATTTGTGTAATGATGTGTTGACTCTTTTCCCCATTTATTTATCATAGTTTACTGTGGATCAGTTAGCTTTGAAAGAAATGTCTTTAAAGTCAAACCCAGAAGAAGAAGAGCGTCTAGCTCAAATGCAATGTTCTATAGATAATCAAGACGCATGTCTTATGTGTAGTGGTTAAGTTGTTATCCCCCCCCTTTTTTTTCACTTTACCCTTTCCCTCCCCCCTCCCTCATTTTCCTTTCCCCCTCTCTATCTATCTACCTCTTTCTCATTTTCATTTGTTCATACATTTATTACTCTTTAAACAAGAAAAGAAAAATTATTCTATATATTAAAAAAAAAGAAAAAAAAAAAGAAAAATGCTACAAAAAAAACATGTCTTTTTTATCTATAAATCAATTAAATATGTTTTGAATCAGGTGCTAATAAGAATAAGGGTTGGGATATTTGTAATTTTAACAGAGAACCAAGTTTGTTTGATAGGATTTGTAAAAGTGCCCAGAGTAATGGATGAATCCATGCTTCTTGTAATAAGCTCAAGGCATCAAGTAATTCTAAAATAACCAGAATGTTAATAAAATGATTTACAAGTTTCATTTACCAACTCACCTTGAGCAGCATTCATCATCGTTGAAGGTAATTGAGTCATGCTTTCCAATACAATATTCAAATAAGTGGTCGATTGGTAAGCGCTCAAAAAGACATTTTCACGAGCAGTAATACCAAAAGGACCCTTCTGCATAAATGTACGTGTCATTGACTTGATTAATTTATAAAACTGGGCTTGAGACTGCATCAATGTAGAGATATCTGTATTGAGTAGTATGTCTCTTGTCAAGATGGATAAATCCATTGCTGTCCATTGTACATCAATCAATTCTTCTTTATAAATGTTGGGATTCTCCTTTTCGAAAAGAGCTCTTTGACCAGTTTCACTTTCCCATAAAGACACTAAGAAAAAAAAAAATGAGCTTCCTATACAATGCATTTCAATCATTTCCTTACCTAAATCTACTTGTTGATTCATTCTTTCATTTAATATGGATACCAAAGAGGGCGATTGTTCCTTTAATAATTGGCGATACACCAACTCAACACCACGTTCATAAAGGACGGGTGCAGATAAACCAAATGCATCAGATACAATCTTTGCAGTATCCTGACGTACATCCACATCGTCATCTTGTAACAGTTCAATCAGTGCAAGCTCTACCTGGATACGAGCATCTTGAGGGCTCTTGTCGGACAAGACGGTTTGAATACTATAGCTAATGGATTTCACTACAGCCTCGCGTAAGGGCAAGGTGGTTTCCTTTTGGCTGAATTTTTTGATATAACCACAGTAAGTGGAAACACATGTTTGTACCCATTCATTATCAACCTTGTTTGTTAACAACTGGAAATGAAAAAAGATGGTGAATACATGAGGTTTTTTCTACTCCATCTATTTTTCTATACCTGAGATATAAGGGCACCCAGTAAAGGCAAGACCGACTCGGTGACAGACAACGACTTCTTTTCATTAAATTGCTGCACCAATGTATTCCAATAGTCAGTCAAAGAAAATGCGAGTTTATCCATAGGATAAGGTTGGTTTGAATCCAATGTCATCAATAATCGAGCAATCAAAACATAGCAATTCAAGTTGTCTTCTCCACTATATGTTCTTTTGACCAAAATGCATTGAAGTGCCAAGTGTCTAAGATGTGAAAAGAAGTTGCTTAGTACTTATCTTTCGTATCTTTTTTTTTTCAACTTACTTTGATGAAGCGTTTTGACTGAAATAATCCAACAACTTTTCCAATACCAATAAACGTACCTCATAGTCGCGATCAGTAATGAGGAACAAAACATCATCTACTTGATCGGATTGTAAGGTGTGGGTGACAATGATATTGGCCATTGCTTGGCGCACAAGGTAGGAGCCAATACCGGGCTTATCATCCTTCATATGATCAATACAGTAGGCAACATATTGTTCTCTCACTTGTTTGAACGAAACCAATGCTAATTGTTGCAACTCTAAAAGCAAGGCAATATATCAGCACCCATTTCATAAATATACTTGTACTACAAACCTTCAGCATAATCTTCAAAAGCACTCTTCTCAAGCCATTTGGTTTCAATAAAGAATTCATTGACCAAAGTCAAGAGGGTGGCACTATTCATATGACAGAATCTGTCTTGTGCCAATGCTGGAAGAAGATTCAATACAAGTTGCGGCGTCTGTTCGATAAACGGTGCCAATCTCGTCTTGGGCTGATGAGAATAGAAATGACCACGTAACAGGAATTGTGCCTGAAGGAATCTACCATGAATTTCGTTCTGTGATAATGCAGGCGTCACTTCAAGAAGAGCATGGACAATGGGTACAATCGAAACAATCAAGGGTACCAAAGCTCTTGCGGCCATTTCTCTCGTCTAGTTCAATGAATGGTTATACATTATCCCCCCCCCTATCTTTTTTCTAATCCATCTTACCTTGTAAATGGCACTTGCAGCACAGGGCATCACCAAAGGAACAAAAGGAGATAAAACATTCTTTTCCTCATCGCCATCTGCCTTTGTAGGCTGCATACGCGACAAAAGTGTCAGGATGGGGAAAAGACCGGGATGCACACCCATATCGTTCTTTGACAACTGATGCATGGCATTTTCAAGCTCTTTCAAAAGATAGGGATGTAAATCAGGGAAACGAACAAAGAATTCCCGGCCGGTCAAGGTATTCACAGTACTATGTTCATCCTTGATTTTCTTGGTGCCAAATGTTCTTTGTAATAGAGTGGAGAATAACATGACGGAACAGTTACGGATAGCCCAACTAGAATAGAGGAGAAAAAATAAATTAGAAATGAGAAAAACAACAACCATCTTTCCCCTCCTTTTACCTGAAAGAAGAAAAGCCATTAATAGCAAGAGAAAAGCCATCGGAGGCATACTCCAAAACATGTGTACCCAATTTAGAATCCATAAAGATGGTACGCATGATATTGTAAGCATGCACCTGGGGAAGATCAATGCGCTGGTCAGCATCGGCTGGAGGCACAGCGCTTGCCAATTGCAACAAGTAATGCATGGCTTTGCTTAGCAAGGTCTTTTTGGCACCCGATTCGCTACTGACAATGGCCAGGATACACAAGGGCAGACCGGCACTACGACGTGTGATGGAAATGTTGCTAGAGGTCAAGCTATTCAAGTTATCCTCCAACCATTGGCCTGGCAATTGCGAGAGTGCAGGGTCACGACAGGTAATCAGACGTGTGTTTAATGATACATACGCAGGATACACGGCAGAGAAGGCGCCACGATGACGGATACATGTTAGCAATCGTTTAAAGAGCCCACCGCTTGTGATCAAGTCTTGGTAGCTAATAACGGCATCCTGGTTTTCGGAAGCAGGTGCTTTGGAAACAATGACCTCCAAGAGTGAGCTTGCCTCCTTGACGGCTCTCCAGCAACAACTCAGAATCACTTGATGCTTGGGACCGCCAGAATCCTCGGTACCGTCCTCCTCGTTCTGTGCCTGAATCAAATCATTCATGGTCTCTTCCATGTCACGGAAACTAGAGGGGACATTGCCCTCGGGTGAAGGGTCAGAGAGCACTTCCATGACGGTGTCACAGGTAAGATGGATCAATGCCAAAGCACGTGTGTGTGTGGCTCGCCATTCGTCTTTGGAAAGCGTGGTATAATTGAGCTCAGAGAAAATATACTGAAGCGCAAGCAGCGTACCATGCATGGGATGATGCTGGGCTGCCAACAAGAGGTTGCTTTTGGCAATGGACACTTGCTTGTCCAAGAGATCAAGCAGTTTCTCTGTAAAGGCCACGGCCGCATTCTTGTGCCCCTTGCTGGTGACAGCCAAGGCTTTTTCGGGACTCAGGTCATAGCCAAGACCAACCACATACTTTGTAAAGATCAAACGGAAGACCATGGCACCACTGTCGCTTTCGCCGGCACGTGTGCTTGTGACATTATTGAGACCCCACCAGAGCAGATCCTGTACGTGGCCCTTTTCATCGATTCCCGGTAAGGGGCTAGGGAACTGACCCAGAATATCAAATGCCAATGAACGATTAAAGTCGTAACGGTTCATCAATGCATCAATCAACAGCTTGGAGAAACGAGGTGTGGCAATGGGTACACGGAAGGGAAAATCAGGCTCTTGTTTAAATTTATCAAGGCACGGCAACTCTGTGATGCCAAACACTTTACCAACGGTATTGAGGATACGCAAAGCAGTGGCCACGCGCTGATAGGAGGCACCAGGGTACAGCGAGTTGGCCACATGGTCACAGAGCCATTTCAAAAACGCCTCGCCCTGATCAATGTGCTTCAAGTGATCCTGGGCATCCAGCAAGGCATTGGTTCGCTTTTCATCGGTGTGCTTATCGGCATAGACAAGAAGGGACTTGTAGTTGCGGTGCTGTGAGTAAATGTTGCCACGCAGACGCATCAGTAGCTTTGAAAGATGTGCACACACTTGCTGACGGAACTCGGGTGCGGTCGAGTTCATGTTGAGCGGGAGGAACAGTCTCAGCATGTTGAGCTCAATGTCGGTGACGGGGGCGGTGGCCTTTCTCGATTCGCACAGCAATCCCAGCACATCGATACGCACCTGGCTGTCAGCATGATAGATGGCAAGCTTGAGTGTCTCGACCGAAATCTTGTTGGGCTCGTTTGTTTCGGTATAGGAGCTGCCATCCACAATATCCAGGCCTCTGCCTGATTTAAGGACGGCGATAAATGCAGAGAGACGGTGCATGGGGTTGTGTTTCCAGCGTGCATCCTGGGTGTCTTGCAAGACGCGGATGGTATACCAGAATGCTTGCGGGCTTATTTTGAAGAGAGGCTGGAGGATAAAGCCACTGGCGTTTCTACGTAAAAGATCGGAGGAGGAGGTAAGGCATTTTAAAAGTGGGTTTGCCCAAACGTCAATCCATTCTTGCGTAGCTACCTAATAAAAGAATGATGTGTTATTTTTTTTTACATTGTGGGTCCATCCATTTTGCATGTATCAAATATTACCTTTGCTTCAGGTGTCTCATCATTGATCTTTCCATTATGGCCCTTGAAATGATCATGACCGGGGATCTTATCCTGAACACGACGATAAAGGAAGGTCAATATAAATGATGTGATTTGAGGCGACAAAACAAGGCCGTCCATTGAAAAGAGGCATTTTTCAATCAAGTGAGGTTCGATCAGCAAGAGCGCATCTGTCGAGTCGACCTTTTCGACCATCATGTTGAGAAGCGCATACTTGACCTTGCGATGCCAGTCGGTCATGAGCAGCATTTTGAGCAAGCTATCGACAAAATCCGCATACTCGGACAGTTTATTGTAAAACGTGCTTTTCATTTCAAATGTATCCAAAGCCAGTTCGAAAATGGTTCTCATCTTGTAATGGAGCGAGTCGATGGGGTCGTCCCAGTGATCACAGACGTAGTGGACCAATTGATCCATGTTTTGACGTTGAATGGGACCCGATACTTTATCCATCAGTGATGCATCGGTACACTTGTCCATGACATCCTTTGTTTGCTGTAGCCATGTTGCCATGGATTCAAAGGTGATAACCTTGCATGCCGCATCCAACTCGGGCCTTTCGCAAAACAGGTTGACGCTTGTAAACAACAGCTCGTGGATGTTTTTATACGATGATCTATATACAACAAAGACAGCAATTTGAATGGGATGCTTTTTCGAATATCCTTATTTTTAAACATGTCCACTTACTTTTCCAAAGTAGGTACGAGTTGGATATGAGAGGGGCAATCCAAAATGGCGACCTGTCTTCTCAGACTTGAGACCAAACCACGCAATATAAAAATCATGGGCGCATCACGACTGGCCCAGCCTTCCGGGCCAACGAGTGCCTGGCTAGGATGGACATTTAATATCTTATTGATGGGCAAGTCCGCCCCCGTTGTAAAGAACCAGCCCAAAATCCAATCGCGCGCAAATTCCGCATCATTGGATAGATTGATGATGGCGCCAATGGCCATGCCCGCCACCTGGTTGCACTCCTTGATAAATGTCGCCGTGTCCACACACAGATCCAATAATATCCCAACTAACTTTCCAAACAAGGATGTCAATGCCGCATCCTTATTCTCAACAACCTGCTCAAACAACTGGTGATTGACTTGTAATGAACGAGCCAGCAACACCAGCACTGTTTTAAGACTAAACTGCACGTCGTTCATGAGCTGATCCCGCTCCACGGTTGTATGCGATCCTGTCTTGAGTTGGGTCACGCCGTGCTCCAATGCTGTCACCAAAAACTGCAACGTCTCCACATAATGATCCACCACAAGCTGGTGCCCGAGTTGAAAGCTGAGGGTTGCATAAATGGCCAATGCCTTTTGGGAATAGGGCTTATCGTTGAATTCGGCATCGGAAGCGTCGAGATATTTGTGATAGTAAACGGCAAGTGCGTCTGCCTTTCCAGCAAGGTGTGAGCATGCTTCGATGATGGGGATGAATGTGCGTCGAGATAGGTTTTCCTCTGCTCCAAAATAGCCCATCACTGCCAACGGTGTGACCAACTTGACGATTTGATCCATATCGGGTGATTTCTTCAAGGTCTTGGCTGGTAATAAAGGGGGTTGGTATATAAAAGAGACATACATCTTGTTTATTTTTTACCTGCTTCTTTTATGCAAGCAGCTTGCGCGTCCCACGACGTCTGATCAGCCAACTTTTCAAAGACCTGGACGGTTGAAGTCAGCTTGGCTTGTGGGTGTTCTCGTTTGTAATTGTCGAGGTGAGTTTCCCAAAGTTTAAATAAAGACGCAGGAAGCTTGGTAGGCTTCATGCCTTTTCTTGCCTTCTCCATTTTGAATATGTAAAAAGAAAAAAAAAGCTGGAAGGGAAGGGGTTGTCGTAAAATAAAAAAATAAATTCAAAAAAATCGGTTTTAGATGGTGGCTTATCTTGTAAGCGAGAGGGTTTGACAGATTTGCAGAAATATATCGTTTGGCATGAATCAAACTCAGATCACTGTCAAATACTCATCACGCTGGAAGCTAAAGACTCGTTTTATGTATTCATCAGCATACATTTTACATGGCCGATTTCAATATCAACATTTTATTTATACATTTCAAAATTCCGTTAAACCCTCTAATGCCAATGCTTCTAATGTTCTACTGATGGGCTCGGTGGTAAAGCGAGTGCCCTGTTCATTTGTACCATAGACCTCTCCCAATTCATCCTCCATCAATACAACGCCGTCCTTTTCGTTTGCATAGAAGCGACCGCCCGCGGTATTGGAGACGCCTCGATTCATGTATTCCACTTGATCCAGGCCGTCCATCATGACGCCGTCGACATCGACATCGACGTCGACCAAGTACGGGTCCTTGGTCGAATCCTCTTTGCGTATGTCGGGTGATTGAATCAGCGTTGTAGGCACGTCCATGATGGGTGTGGGTGTTGCTATGCTACTGCTTTTTTGAGTCGTCGCTGTTGACAAAGCCGCGTTGCTGCCACCCGATGGCGAACGGTGTCTTGCCCCGGTAGAAGGATCAAACAAATTATCCAATAAATCTAACATGTTGTTTTTCAATATCTCATCTTTATGACTTGTTGTTGCATTTTACCGTTCTTTCTCTTTTTATAATAATCCTCCTTTTCCTTTTCCTTCTTTTCCTTCAATTCCTTCACTTCACGTTCTTCTTCGGTCATCATATCAGGATTTGTGAATTTCAACCGTAGACTCGAGTGTTTCCTAAAACCCACTTTGCCGCCCCATAACCAGGAGGGCAGCGTCCAAGGTATGGTTATTTCGAAATTTTTAAAGTTTTCAATGAATTCGAATTCTTCGGCGGTAATCACATTGGTGTGTAAATTGCGCGCAAATTCGCCCATGGCGCTGGAGGCGCTCCACATTTGCAGTTTTCGCAAACAGGCAATGACCAACCCAGTGACATCGGCGCCATCAAGACAGTGAATATATAACGGGTGGTTGGAGGTATCTATAAGAAGCTATTGAAAGAAGGATAAGCGGCGTGAGCAACTCGCTTTGACGTATCTTACTTGTAGCGCCATGATGGTTTTGTTGTATGTCAATGGAATATTATCTTCCTTCATTTTATCTACATTGAGGTGCAGGGTCTTTATATTGTTTTCGATAAAGAAGTCCTGCATTTCCGGCATGAGTTTATCGGGTATAAGGGATAGAACTGTTTTCAAGTGCAATCTAAAAGAGGTGAGCTCTCTAGTATTTTGCAACACAAAGCTCGTTCAACTAGTTCACCTTTTTAAAAAGCGTTGATTACGCGGTTTTGGATAACCACCTCGAAATAGGTTCTCTTCCACCATGGTAAAGCGAAAAGGTGGGTTTAGGTTTGGTAG
>VCJM01001711.1:0-10059 GCA_024139495.1 Backusella sp. ASU-2019c | reverse complement strand
AAAAAAAAAAGCCCTTCAAGTAAATAAAAAGGAGTTACTTGATCACTGCTAGAGAGATATCTATGCATTCTTTATCGGAGGTGCGAACCAATATAACCATCGAAAAAAAAATAAAGGATGTGTGAATAAAACCCTTCTTTCATGTTGAATAAAGGTGTGTTCTTTTTTAAACCAATAGTGATTTTTTGCTCTTATCAACATGGATGGTATTGTTAGATTATAGCTAAAACATTTCATACTTCAACTCGTCACAAGAGAGCTTATTGATTTGGTATATGTATTGCACTAACGACAAAAGCCAAGATGCATTATATTCCTTAATCAGTCATGACGAAAAAGAAATTTGTCAATAGTCTCATGCTTGTCAATACCAAAAAAAAAATTACAGCCATGAAGTACAGATCATGAGTCTAGTTTTGGCTTGTTGTCCTTATGATATATATATATATATAACGAGTTTTCAAATAAAAGTTGTAATTCTTTATTAAATGTAGAAAAGAGAAAGGGGCAAAATACAAGGGAAAAAAATAAAAAAAAATAAAACAAAAAGCAACAGCTTCAAATAATAATACCAATCCTTTTTTTTTTTACACCTTGCGTTCAACATAGCTTTGGATCATACCAACAGCAGAAGCCTCATATTCCTTCAATACAACAGTATCGTTTTCAATGAATGTATTTGCCTGCACAAATGATTTACGAGGCTGTTTGGAGCGAATGACTATATCGCGTATAGAGGTCCAGTCGTCTGGAACGGTAGTGACATCTGCATACAACTTGGTACCGTTGACTTCATCTCCTGTAGCCTTGTAGATTTGGAGCTTGGTCAAAAATTCGGATACGGCAGGTGCTCCTACAGAACGGATCTTGGACTTATCCAAATGTATCTCTAAAGTCTCTTGTCCATTCTCAGTTGTGCAAGGCTTGAACTGTAAAAACTCTTGTCCTGCTTCCAACATTGTTTTCATAATAGCATAACGAGCCTGCATGTGAGCTTGTCCCCACTATACCAAAAAACAAAAAACAAAAAAACCCCCACCACCATACATGTTATGTTTAGTCATCAACCTTTCGCTATATTTCTCTGCATTATCCATCAAAGCTTACCTTCTTGGCATCAGGATTATAAAACTCAAGAGCAGTGAGGCCGGCTCTTGCCATATTCAAATACATGATGTACAATATGTTTTCAGCCTCTTCACCTTGATATTCAAAAATCTTCAAAATGTCAGTATGGGGTGACAAAGAAAGAGCAATGCACTCAGCGCGACACTCTTCATAGCTGGAAGCAATGCTCTTGAATATCGAGTTAAAGTTCTGGCCAGGTTTATACCAGGTAGAGATTGGCTCATTGGTGAGTGGATTGATCAGGGTCTTTTGATCAAAGTTCAACTTTCCTTCCTCGTCTTCTGAAAAGAGCTTACCAGTGCCATGGCCCAATTCATGTGTGCCTACCTGCACTTCAAAGGAAGGATTACGGTACTTTCTGTAAAGGTCGAGGTCTTGCTCACGAACAAATGGGTACTTTTCGTTGGGAGATTGAGCAGAAATTACGTTTCCAAGGGATACGTTTTTGGAGCCGTATATTTGAGTAATATCGCTATAGTTTGGAATATTGATACCAGCAGGTACACCAGCAGTGGCAAACGCAAGCACCTCCAATGACGTAAAATCGGGCTTGTTCAAGGTCTCGCGCTCGAATTCGGATGACCAGGGCAAACGCGACACAAATAATGGCGCATTGTCAACCAAGCGATTAAACTTGAGGGTCTGTTCCTTATTTACCATAGATACAAAGCCCTCCCACTCTGCACGTACACCTTGGGGATCACGATAGGTTTCAATAAAGCCAATATTTGTTTCTACCTGAGGGCTCAAATCCTTGAGCCATAATCTCTGAGAATCCATGTGTGCTTCAATGGATCCGTTTTCAAAAGATATGTAATAAGCTTCCAGCATCTCTTTTTGTGTTTGGTTAGCGGTGAAAGGTGTTGCGTCACGGATGGCTTGAGCAATCTTTTTCATGTAGGGTGCAAAGTCATTATAGCACACCTCAATAGAGGATCCGTTTTCCAATGAATATGTCTTGGCTTCCACTTTCTCTTCTGCAGCTGCAACCAAAAGTTTAAAGTTACCTGATTCCTCTTTAAAGAGTCTGGTGTTGAGGGGACTGATCTTTTCCTTTTCAAGGAACTGCTGAACGAGTTTAATATCGTCCTTTGTCATGTTTTTTGAATAATAACCAGATTGGTGGCCATCGTCTGGGAAGCCAATTAAATTATAAGTAACTGGGTCGACGCTATAGACTTCCTTTGCACACTCGTCATATAGTTGTAAAGCTTTTGCTGATCCAGCGTTCTTTACAATCTTTTCAAAGTCTTGCTGCGACAAGCGTGGAATGAACTTTTCATCACCAAAAGACTTGTAATTGCTTAGATTACCAAGGAATTGGGCGCAATATTGAAGGAATTGTTCAAAGGCCTCTTTTGACACCTGACTAAAATGGGTATACGTAATACGTATTATTGTTAAAAATGGATCATAATGCAATTTTCATATACATATCGCTATTCATACTACCTTGACTGAAATAGACTTTCCGTCTGAACCATTTCCCCTTTCTCGTTTGAAAACAAGGTCAGAATAAGCTCATAAATAGGAAGCGCACCAGGGTTTGTCTGAGCAATAATGATACGCGTACCCTCGAACGATGCGCGTGACATAAAGTGGGCATACTTTTTTTCACTACCGGAAAGTGTATCAAAGAAAGCTTTGGCTTCAAGACATGAAAAGGGCGAATTCTCGTCTGCAAAGTAACGACTTGTGTCAGCCATATTATAAAATGTAGTAGGTTGGGAAAGATACAATAAAAGAAAGACAGAGGAAAAAAAGATAGAAAAAGGAAATAACGCTTATATTTCTCTTTTGTGTGTGTATATTCGGATATATCGCTTTAAGGAGACATGATTGGTTCAAGCACTTGTATCACATTTTAATTTTTATAAAAGGAAATACTTTCCTCTTACAAAATCCCAAAACCTTTTTGGCATGTTTAGCTTTTTAAGGTTAAAAGCTCACGTTGAACCAACTTTTGAACAGAGCCTTTTGTATAGCTGTATGTACTGTTTTTTTCAAGAAATTGAGAAACAAGAAATAGTAATTAAAAAAAGTACAGAGAGTAATTGAATAATTGGATCATGATGACCAATATAATAGGTGGATAGTTTTCGATAAACCAAAGAATTTTTTTTTGGAGTAGTGCGATTCATATACTTCTAATCCTCTTTAAAACATCGCCGTAAATACGACAGGTCCCTGCTAATTTCCTGTGTCCATCAAACCAGAAATGATAAAGGGGGGGGACCACCATCTCTCTACATAAATTTTTCAAGATAATCAGGTCCAAGTTTTTTTAATTCTGAATAACACAAATTCATCTATTTCACTCTTGTAAAGAAAGTCTCTTTTGATGAAAGGATATTTTCCAAAAAACCCCCCCCCTCTTTCAAGAAATTCAAAATTAGTTGTGGAATAAAACAGATCTTGCTAGCATTAGAAGCGTATGAACAGCCAGAATGTATAAATCTAAATAACTTTTTTCTTATACAAAAGAAATAAGCGTACACAAGATGGAATAATAATATACGTCGATGAGTATACTTATTTTATTATTATAAAAAGAGCACCATCGCTCTTCAAGGATCAGTTCTTTTATTTGTGACGACAATGTTTTGTGAACGGAGATCAGTAAAGGGGCCACATTATTGAGATTCACGACATTTTGGTACTTTGTAAAAGTATAACCTCGGGCCATAAACGTTTTTCTCAAAATAGAACCATACCATTATTTAAAAATTTGTCGCTTCCATATCACAAGGCACAAAAAAACACCTAGCCGATTGCTCAAGTCGAGGTAGTCACTATTCATGTAGTTGTCATTTAACAAGAAATACTTTTCAGACGAACACAAAGGACTGATATTATGTACTTTGGCACTTTGGCTTTAAAAAAATCTTCTGATAGCAAAGTATTAATAAGCATTTACCTTTGGGATCGGCAAAACTCCATTCCTTTGTATATTAATTTGGATGGCTGCACTAGGGGAGTAAGAGAAATAATCAGGAGAAACAAATGAACCTAAATCAATTCACTTTAATTTTCATACGGGTGCTGTTCCATATCATTAAATAGAGTTGATAGAAAATAAAGTTCGTTTTGGTACTCAAACATACTTCCTTTGTTCCATCACATATAGGTTATATTATGACAGAAACAATTCTCTATGCCAAAATATATTCTCATCCACTTTCTTTCGTTAATTCTTCTCACTTTTCTCAAAAATTTGAAATATTTTTCTCATTAATTTGAAATTGTTTCCCATTTTCTTGAAAAAGACACTATGACTTAAGTAATTGTAAACTATTAAAAAAAACTTTAGTGTAAAATATAAAAATAATATATTAAAAAAAGGGGAGCGAAGAAGAAATATTTAATTCTACTCTAGTTTCTCCTTAGATCCGTGGAGTTCTTTGAGAACACTCAACATTTTGCTACTACATTCAGCAGAAAGTTTGTCGATAGCATCATGGTCTGAACTCATATCCTTAGTTTCGATTGGATCCAATACTTATTGTCAATAAAAAAAAGTTATAAGTTTATAAAACCTATTTTATCATTAATAAAGATTTTACCTCGGCACCTTATCTTTCCTCGTTTAAGTATTTTATTTTTCTCATCAGTTAGATGACTGTAGTTCTCAAAGACAATAGGTACTATTGGAACCTTAGATTGAATTGCCATATGAAAAGCGCCTTTTTTGAATGGTAATAGCTTAGGTTCTTTTAAATTACTACGTGTTCCTTCAGGGAAAATCCAAATTGATAGTTACATCTATATATTAAATTCATCATGCTATATTTTCTAAATATGTATTACCTTTTGTTTTTTAATCATTTTTACAATGTTATTTATAAGATCGATAGCATTATTTTTATTTTTACGATCTATGAATATTATGCCCACCATCCACACTATGAAAATGAAGGTTTAAAGGTAAAACAAAGTGGAAATTGTGGGTGAATTATGACCCTTACTGTATTGACCAATAAATGGTATATAGAAGCTTTCTTTTTTTGTGATAGATCTTGTTGAAGGTTTGATTACACTAGTAAATAAAGGAATATCAAATGTACTCTGGTGGTTACAAATGTAAACAACTGGTTGATCGATACTATTATATAAGCTCTTGCTTTTTTCATCCATGTCAAGCTCCAGTCCAACGATTGCCTTAAATATTTTAAAGTAATAAAAGTAAGAAATAGAGAGAACCTCCCCTGGATATCCAAGGGAAGAGGGTATGATTCCAAGAATAAGAGATATAATGGCTACTATAACTAATGCTACGGAAGCTAAAGTGCAGCGTAAATAGAACGAAAGGTCTTGTAGAGGGACTGTAATAATAATTTGACATTTAACAAAAATATTTCACCTAATTAAAATCTTCGATGGAATTTACTTACCTTTAATCATTATTGACTATTTTCTTCAATCCTTACGTACAAAAAATATAATAGTAGAAAGATAGAAGAAGAAGAAGAGGAGGAGGAGGAGGAGGAGGAGGAGGTAAAAAGCCAATGACTTGTATACTCGAGAAATTCGAAATAATTCTACCACCGTCTATTACAATATTAGTTTCCATATTTGAATAGTGGCTGTTTTATTCCTGAATTTTTATATTTTTAATATTGTACATATCTCGATCAAATTTTACTAAAAGATTGTTATACCATCCAATTATTGAATTAACATAACATTTATATTTGACTTTGATTTGCCAGTTTTAACAGTACACAATAAACACTCAAGATCTTCTCTCACCGTATGTAAAATTACGGCATGACATAATGGCTTATCATGTCGGTGAAACTATTATATGTAGCATCACTGATATGACATGGATGATGCCTGTCATTAGTATATTGTCGTCTATTAGTTTAAAGTGCTCTGCGATTCAAAAAAGTATGTTTTGAATTATAATGACTCAACTTTTCCAGTATTTGCAGCAATACTTATTGTACACAACCTGAATCCAGGCATAAGATTCAATAAACAGAAGTGACAAGTCTTTATATGGTTTTAATGTTTCGAGTTCTTTTATAGATACATTAAAGTTCTATTTTGATCCAGAATATATTTTCAAAGCACCTCGAGATTATCAAGTATTCAGGTGAACGTTTCGAATTTAACCATTCTGTCTTTCTCTTTTGATTCTCGGCTTTATTCCTTGAACTGATCTTATTTTCAGATAATTAAAACCTCGTTCTGTTGACATCTCAGTCATTCAAAAAAAAAATTTTTTTTTGGAATTTTTTCGGCATTTTATTATTCCATACAAATCTCTCATTTAATATTCTTTTTTTTTTTTGAAAAAAAATGACACTCTTTTCTGGAAAGCACAATATTTTTAACTGATATGTCAACCTGATCAGCTGCACCGTATTAATTGTTTCTAGACCGCTACACTGAGAATGATGACTTGTCTGTCTAAATGTGGGTTGATTTCAAAAGCAAAAATCATTACTCTTTATAATTGGTAATGATGTTTTCAAGATAACAAAGATATTTTTAATTGGATCAAATAAACATTTATGCTGATCACCAACTCACTTTTAACTTTATATTTACTAAATAAGCTAATTTTTGAAAGTAACACAAACTACCTCTGGAATAAATCATCAATGTTACAAACGACTTACTTAATCTACGAGAATAAACTCTATTATAGATATAGTTCTACTAATAATAAAAGAAGTGTATATACAAAGCTCACAAGACATATGGTTTTGTCTATTATTTACAGAAATAGCCATAGATTGCATTATTATGTTTGCTTTAATGAAAAAGAGAAGAGTTAAAAGCATGAAGCTTCTGTCATACTTTAGTGCAACTAACTCTGAAAGAATGCAGGTACAAAAATAGTCAATGCAAAGCGGAGTACTTAAATAAAATTCCTACTTGATATGATTGATTAACAAGATCTCACGTTTTCGCTATGAGCCAGTTATCTTTTTAGTTTGTTCATCCGAATTATTTATATCCATCCCCTTTTTTTCAAGAGAAAAGAAAAATACTGAGAGTCTGAGGGATCTAAATAGGATAGAAGAAACACAGCGTATAGTGTTTACCTTGTTAGAGAATGAAATATCCGAGCAGATCCCTCTGGATTTACTGTTTATTTAAACGCAGAATGTAAAATATATTTTTGACAAATAAAGACATCATCAACCGAGGTTCGAAAAAAAGGGGGGGGAGCTCAACAACTTCACTAGTAATGATAGACTACTTTCTACGATTAAGCCCTATACGATGTACTAAATCAAAAATTAATCCAGAAAAACTATGCATAATACAGAGAAAACTATTGATGGTATCAGCTAAACCTTAACTGTATACACTTATCATCGATCTGTAACATTTATCCAAAGATAGATTTAAAAGCCCTTAAGTACAAATTAAACTTTTCTTATTTACCAAATAGATCAGAGATGATGAACACGTGTATCTTTATCTGGTGTTAAGAAATTTAATAGGTTTCGAGGTTGGTACAGATATAGTTATGCTTCCGTATTACACAACATAGAAATCATATTTCTGGAAAAAAATTATTGAGACTAAATATATAAACGTAATGTAAATAAACAATAGAATTATAGAAGAAATAAAAACGAGACTCTTGAGTATAATTGATAATCAAAAAACATAAAGTCTGGTTTATAGGTATAAATTATAATGTAGCTTCTTGATTTCAAGTGAAATACGATATTTCAAATTTCACATGCTAGCGCAGAGTTCCTAATTTTTGAACGGTCTCTCCCATCAAGTAAGTCCTCCATCAAATCGGAAATGGTGGTAAAATCTAAAATTGTATATCGTTCTGTAATTTTAGCACATTAGCCAAAAGCGTTTTCATTACTTTGTCTTATTTGTTCCAACATTTTTTTTTATTCTTATACAATGTATGACCCAGTAAAAATCGAAGTTCTCCACACGAGGATTGCTGACTCGATATGAGTGGCTAGAATTCCACTTTTCAAAGCCAGTTAAAAATGTACTAAACCCATTTACCGTGAATACGGAAATAATAGACAAGAGTTGCTGAAAACACATTAAAAATATATTAAAGTTTGTATCCTGTTTTTCAGAATGTTATCGTGCACGAAAGGAAAGATTAGGGTTAGATGGATAACAAAAACCTAGATCAAAAGCACTTATAACTCCGAATATACACCAATCATATCAACCTCTAGGAAAGCTATAAAAGCAAGGTACTTTCAAGTTTCTCCCTTATTATTGACTAGATACAGAAAATAAATATTCTTCTTTCTTATAAATTCGTATAATCCCAATGCTTAGCCAAAAAATAGTTGTAGACTCTGTAATTAGTGCAGAAAAGACTAATAATGTACCATTTAATGCACCCTATAACTCAAACTATTATCAGGACCAGTTGCATCTTGAAGCCATTCGTCAATACTCTCTTTCCGAAGCCATCCATCTCGCCTCTCAAGTCAACATGAAACACAATGCAAAGGGTTGTGACCAATGTGATATGGTTGCCCAATACTATATCACTGCTCTTCATTATGCTAGAGACTCTGAACCCATCCAATGTAATGAAAACCTTTACGACTTAATCTGGAGAATGACAAATCTGGTTTTGGCTCATCGAGAAACTAATACATACCAGCATTTAAACTGGTTTAGCTCAGTAACCTATGAATTATGGGAATTTGCAAAACAGTTAAAGGATGAATCTTGGGAGTGTGACGCCTATGTTCAAGTGGGTGCTATACAACACGCAACAACTGATCCACTTTTTACATATGAGGATGAGCCAATAAATGAGGAGGACCATTATCGTAGAGCAATGAGAATTACCATTTATAGCTGCCGTGCTTTAGTTTGTGAACAAAACAATGACATCAATCATGCCATTATTTATTACAAAAAGTGCGCGTCAGTCCGGTCAACCCCTTTTGAACCTCAACAACATTTGCAACAATCGGCCTTGGCTGCCTTGCAGCGCTTAATCATTTCTTCCAGACAGATTATCGATAGTTCAAAATCAGATTCATCGAACACAATTTCTACAATTAATAGTCCATCTACTTCAACTTCACGCAGTGCGTCAATTTGTATAGCTTGCTCTAACTGTGGAAAAGAAAAGGAAAACATGCCTGTTTGCTCAAGGTGCAGATATACTCCATACTGTAGCGTTCGCTGTATGAAAGCACATAAAACAGAACATAGCTTATTGTGTAATTCTTTTAAATAGTCCGCGTTTTTATTGTTTATTTTTCTCCCATCATCCACTTTATTCTTGTATCTGATATCTTGCATTATTTTTCAAAAAAAAAACTAAAAAAAAACTAAAAATAATTAGTGATTATCAATGTTGGAATTGGCTGAGTCGCCGACTTGAGTCCTCAGCCATAAGCGGACTTGAAAATGAATAAATTTAATTTTACTGAATAAACTTTGTCGATCCAAAATAAAATGAACATTTTGCATGATACACTTTACTTTCTCTTTATTCTTTATTTCATTTTTTAAAGCAAAACATGTCTAGTGGAAGAAGTAATATTACAAAAAATTTTAATAGTTTATTAAATTTGTGCTAAATTAAATGAAATCATATTATTATAATCAATAGGATGTAATAGAGTATCCAATGACTCTGAAAGTCATGCATCATCAAGCAGTATCCCTTTTACCGCTCCAATATACGGAGGCAATGAATTATAGCTATTCATATGTACAAAGAACTGAAGAGGCTGCCCAAAAATTGGCTGACAAGGTCAAAGTGACCCGACCACCAAATACAAAGGCCTACAAGAGTAGAAAGGCGGAATTTATCGAATGTTGCCATACACATTGCCCACCAGGACCTTTGAATGAAATCTCTGATGATAGAAAGTTGCATTATTTTTTAGTTGCTGAGGTAATTTGAAAAGTCAATACTTGGCTATATATGTATTTCCAATTAAATATATAATATTT
>VCJM01001708.1:26883-46218 GCA_024139495.1 Backusella sp. ASU-2019c | reverse complement strand
CCCCCCCCCAAATCATCCAGATTGACGGCCTTGTCAAACTTGATTTTTTTCACTTTGTTGAAGCATTAATAGCGGTCATTGTTGATTGAGTTTCAGGGAAAACCACCACTACTATCTGTTGTGTTTTTTTTGAGTCACTAAGAGAAAGTAAGTTTATCATGCTTAGGCCAGATCAGTATTAATGTGTTGGATATCCTGGAAGTACGAGTATCTTTAGCTTTTAAGTTGCTGACGCTGGCGTGGATTTTGTACTTTTTTGAGCTTTCCTTCCAATTCTTTTTATATATATATATATATATATATATACTATTTATACTGTTATCGAGAAGAAATGTGACTCCTTCACATAACGCTTCCATTTTTTCCCCTATATTATTTAATATCTCGAATTGCATTATAGACGTTTCTAAAATGAATCTTATTCATTTGTACTTCGTGGCCAAATATGTACTTTTAAAAGTGTAATGTTATCCCGCAAAAAAGTTTTTGTTACAAATAAGAGTTATTACAAATCAAAGTACGTACTACTGCTGCTGTTGTCATCATTCAAAACAAAAAAAGAAACTTTGAATTTAGTTAAAACTTTCTAAATCTAGATTTAGATGACTTGGTATCTAAAAGGAGAAAAGTAAAATTCTTGTGGTTCTTGATAGCAATTTTCAACTTTATTCTGGAATACAGTAGAGACTCGACTTTGGATACACCGAATTTGGAAACTTTGCTCAATTGGAAATACCATTTTTGATGGAAAAAGTAGCTGGAAACAATATTACTGCTACATAACTTGGTTTTATTGGCTCTAACAGAAGCTTAAATACAACTCCAGAAACTGGAAACCCTACTTTGATCCACCCTTCTGTATCCAAAATCGAGACTCTACTGTATTGGATTGTTATTCTGCCTTTATAAGACGTTCTTAGCGGAAAAGTGGAATTCATACTACAATGGGTTCTTTCTTAAAAAAAATCTATATGTACACTAAATTGTAGTTGTACAGATAAATGTTGATGAGTTCTATTAAGTTTATGAGATATTCAGAAATGTCCGAGATGCTATGACTACTGCTTTTGATATGAGCTCACTAAGCTAGAGATATTATTCTAAAGCATAATAGTGAATAATAATTATAATAAAAAAAGGCCGGACTAACCAGCTGTCTATGTACTTCTTACGAAAGATAAATAATGATTAAAGAAAAAAATATAAATCATTAGTTTAGAAATTGAAATACAACCATGATTTAAAAGTAGGAAGAAAACAGATGGTGCTGGTATGTTTGGATGTTAAATATAGAAAAAATCACTATCTCCCATAATTAACGCAAGTAAAAAGCACATCGATTAACTATCGAAATATATTGATGTCTAAAATAGAAAGGTAGGAAACTGGGAGGAAAATGGTAAACATCAAACTTGATTGTGCCACATTTACTATTAACGAAATATTAAAATTATTGAATAAAGTTTGTATACCATTTTTACTCAGATTCCGGATCTTCATTAACATTTAGATTTTTTAATAAGACTACGAATATTTGTAGGTGGAAGTAACGCATTGGTAAAAGCTAAAGAATTTATTCAATAGTATATCACTAAGGATATTGATAATGGATAATGGCATTTAAACTTAATAAACGCTGTGAATATTTATCGTGAGAAAGCTGAACTTCTCAATAGAAGAATGATCGAAAGAGTCAAATAGAAAATTCATGATGTTGTTTGAGAGTTTGGTATTGTTGTTTCTCTAATGAAGCTGCTTAAATTCCCAGGGCTCTTGGTTTGACAAAAAAGAAGATCGTTCATTTGTCATATAATCATTTCGAAAATAAGAAACGGGTAAGTTAAACATCCTGAATGATACACAAAGTATTTTGACATACTACCCTACTATTGGATGAATGCAAGGTAGTCTCATGCTATCATAATATTGTTTACTATTATTAATGAAGTAAACATGTCACACAAATTAACAGTAGAGCGATTTTATTGACTCTTTGTCTCTCCCTTAATTTTTAATACCTATTATAAAATATCGCATGACAGCTTCAAATGTTAATCGTACAAACTACTTAACTATTTTTGTCTTTTTTGCCAGGTATTAGGTCAAGTTATACATGCTCTATAATTAAAAAAAACAGAAAAAACAACTCAAAATCCCTATTTTTTCTCGCCGACACTGTTTATGTTAAAAAAACCAGATCGAGACCATGATTACCCTGTAAATAATACATGGTCATTACACTTTAGCATTATTTTTATTAAGAATAAATAAATATTAGTTTTACTTTAGCACTAATAAGTATATTAAGCCTTTCTCTTATCTCTATCGACCAGAATGTAACTCATGTATTAAAAATATGAAGCAAATGCTATGAATGTTTTAAGTATAATGGTACCCTATTACTTTCGATTTTAAGATCTTATGATAGTCAACATCCAGGTATAGGGAAGATTTCTTTGTTTTTTTTAACTGATGTTGTCCACTTCTACTGAGATGGTAGACATCAAAATAATAACCAATAACCTGGCGACCTAATATCCGTGAGAGTGCACCATTCCAACTATAAACATTTGGGCGATCAAATGCTATAATAAATCCTTGTATTTGTCTTCCCAGTGATATCTTGGTAGCTTGAGCAACCATATAAATGTTGACTTACATTAGATGAGCAAGCATCTGGAAGTGATTTGTTCCTCTCTGGATTAGTGTAATGTCCAAACCTAATTTTTTTTTAGCTCCACTAATTAAGCTTAAACCCCATTCAGATCATCGCACATGACCATTACCAGAAGGAAACCCTGCGTCCTTTCTTTGAATGACGCAACATAGTTTACTTACCATTACAACACACCTTTTTTTTATATGTAAAAAAGAAAGAGTGTTTAGTGGGTGTAGACAATTATCGCCAAGTGTTTAGTGTCTGACCTGACCAACGTTAAACTTGATTAACAAACAAACAAATATCCGTTGCTCCGGTCTTTCAACGCATGTATGCACCTTAGCGCCCCCTTTTTTTTCTCCATTAAACAGATACGTCAAAGCGTCTTTCTTTTTTTATCTTATTTACTTTCATTATCATTCGTTCGTTTAACTCTTATGCTCACGAATCCCAGTCAATTAAAGTCTTCCTTGCTATTTTTATACTAATAAAATGGGATTTTACTGTATAAAGGAAATGTCTTACATTTTGAATAGCATAAATAAATAAAACAAAAAAAGGGTGCACTAGCTTTTAGCTCAATAATGAACATCACTTTTTTATTCAGATAAAATAAAAGTAAACAGGTTATCAAAAATGCTGAATTAGTAACTATTTTTAAAATATGCACTAAGAAGGACTCCGTGGACTATGCCATTTTTGAAAAAATCGAGGATTTTTAACAAAAATGCCACATTTTTCAATTTTCTCATTATCATAGCAAACCAATATTTGGATTAGTGTCCAAATACTAGTTTTTCTTTTTTTTTCTTTTTAATACTTACTCTCTGTAGGTTTGTTTATGAGTTGTAACTTATGAAAAGGGGTTTTTAGAATACTAATTACAGCCATGCGATGTCTATTACCTAAAAATTTAACAATGTGTAATAAAAATGAAATGTAGCCTATCAAAGTGAAGCCACACGCATGGGGAGAAACAGAAATAAGCAGCCAATTATTCATGTTTCTCTCTGGAAATACACATTACACCACTGGACCTGAGGACTGAGTCATATGTGTGGATAAATGTAATTTGAAAAATCCTCAACCTGGTTATTCACCTTAATACTTGTATTTTCCAAATGAAAACTAAACAATACTGCACCAAGGGATAGCATTTGTCATGCTATAATATCCTCTATGCACTTTTTGTATTTAATTCGCGTTTATCCTTAAAAAAATGGCGGAATAATCTATTGTTATGCAAGAAAGCATGATGTCATTTTTTCTCGATTGATGGGATCAATGGGCCGATATCATAACAGATATAAAATCAGTATCTGAAAACAAAGTTTACTATCGAACCTAATAGATTTTTTTTTTCCATCTTTATACCATATGCTCATCACTGTGAAAAGAAATCAGGAATATTTTCATGTTCAAATTTGAATAGACATGTTATGGGGGTTTTTTTAACACACGAAGATCAACCAAGAGTTCTATACATGGCTTTATCAAATATAAAAGGCTATGATGAATTTAGATGGATACCCATGGTGCATGCGGCAATTTATGGTGCTGGGTATATATCAAAGTGCCAGAAAAAGAAAAAATTATGTCGATCGAACCTTTTGTTTGGAAAAGTGGAATTTTTAGGCTACAATAATAGGTAGCTAATCTAGATTACACAAATTAGGAAACTATTAAAAATACATGCTCGAAGTTTATATGTATGAACAAGCACAAGCTTTTCTTAACACTTTCATAACTGTTCTAGATTTTAGACTGTCGATTCGATTTGTTTTAGTTAAGAAACATACTAAAATCCTTTAAAAATAATAAAATCCTTTAAAATAAAATGATATCAAGATTAACCTAATTTGCTGTCGATCATCTGTTAGTTTACTTTGTGGTGCTTTATTCCATTTTTTTCTCTTAAAACTTCGATCTGCGAAAATGATATTGACGTTAGTTTGGAAATTGGCCTAAATAATTACTTTTTCAGCTTATACCCGTTTATTTAATGAGTCACTAGCAATAGGAAGTCTCAATTAAGTAAAGAGAAAAGAGAAAAGAGAAAAGAGTGTATGTAAGTGAGAATATGATACTATTAAACTTACCATAAATTTCACTCTGTACCTATTCTGATTACTTTTGTCTGAATAGAAAAAATAGAATGTGATGGATGGTGCGGATAAGCGTGTAACAAGATTGATATAATTTTGTTTTTTATTTTTTATTTTGGAGACTAAACCATACTAGGAATATTGGTCCAAGTGTCTGGATGTATATCATCAGGAGATGTAGTTTTGTATCATACAATTGGACAGCCATACATTCAAAATTTTCAAAACAAATTATACAAGGTGATGTACATAAAACATTGTTAATCAATACTAATTAGATGGCTGAAAATCCTAAAAAGTCAGCCTTAAATGCAAAAAGAAAAATATCGCGTTTTACCTTTCTATCTCACTCTTTTTGAAGGGATACTTCTTATTCTGGCATTTGTGGGAATTTATTCTTGAAAACCAATTTATTTTTTTTATTAGTTTAAGTGTTTTGGTCTGTGCCCCAAGGTTATAAAAAATAATATTGTGCCATGAGTATAATTGACACATTTTTTGCTTTGTAAGGTATAGTTCTCTTCTCATAAAGCTGCGCTTCTTAACAAAGTAATAACATGGTCAAAGTATAACTCAAAGTCCGAACTCAATCAAACTTTCGCAAACGTTTAGTACATTTCTTAAAAAAAAAAAAAAAGATCTATCAGTTTCTGTTTGCATCTTTTTACGATTTCGTAATAAATCAACTCGATATGATTATCAAACGTACTATTTTTCTGTTCTTGAATCTAATGCCGGTCACAATGGGCATTTATTTTTACAAGTTTCTTGTAATAGAATAAAGGCGAGCTCCTAAACCAAACAAAACTAACTTGATTAGAAACAGCTGCATTTGTTGATAATATCAGCAGAACTGGGACATTTTCAACCTCAGTTGAATATGACGACATTAGCCTTAACCTTTATTTTAGATTCTAAGTTTGCATGAAAAACACATAAGGTAAAAACGGGTAAAATAAAAAATTCGAATTTTACTATTTAAAGCCGAACAATTTCATTTTAAAGTGTTTTTTCTTCTTCTAAAGTATCTTTTTTCACATCTAAATCTAAAAAAACTAGTTATGTTCCAAGGTAAAATATCACACACTCTTTCCTTTATTTCTTTTTTGCTCAAAATCTTGTATAGACAATTCAACAGTATTTACACCTACTCGCTTACTCGTAAATGAATGGGCATTTAATCAAGATTTATCTACCAATGGTATTGGTCTATTCAACCCATACCCAGTTAAGCAGCCAGAGACTGTGATGCCAGCTAATACACAAGATAAATTATTTGAGCAAGGAGCAACGTTGCCCACTACGCCACCTACACCTCCTGCAGGTTTACCACTTGAATCACCCAAAATTCAACAACAGCAGGCTGTTGAGAAGAAAAAGGAACGAAAGAAAGTCTTGGAAAGAAACCGCCAAGCTGCGTATAAATGCCGTCAGAAAAAGAAGCAATGGCTACATAACCTCGAATCCACTTACGACGTTGCTAAGGCAAAAAACAAAGAACTCACTGCATTGGTTGCACAGCTTCGGGAAGAGAGTATCTATCTGAGAAGTATTCTATTAACCCACGGAAACTGTGATTGCTCTGTTGTGGTAAGTCACCTTTACAAAAAAAACAGCTCTGAATAGTAACTAAAGATACATACATATATAGCAAGCTTATCTTCGTAGAACTTCGGAACAACTCGCGATGTCACCTCCATTCGCATCTAGTTCAAGTTCAGAAACATCTTTATCTACACACAGCCAAGCTTTTTAAAATCATTTTATGTCTCTATCATATTAACTGCTGCTTGTTCGCCAAAGTTTATTTTTTTTACCAGTTATTGTCAACTTCAATTATTCCCCCCCACTTTCATTGATGTATATATCGCACTATTTCAATTCTTTCATATTAATATTATTTTTAAAAAAAGACAAATGAACTGGATAAAAGAAAATTTATATATATATTAGTATCCAAAAAATAAAGAAAAGAATGTTAATGTCCAAAAAAATAAATAAATAAAGTCCATCAGCTTGTGTCAAGACAATTACTATTTTTGTTTGTGGGTAATATGGGCTTTCTTTTGACATTGTTAATCATTATTAACGTACACGATCATGTGATCAAGGAACAATATATAAAAAAGGATCTAAAATCATAAAGTAATATATCACCTTTCTTCTATCTATTAGTATATTAATACAATGACTAAAACCATGCAAGTTGTTTATAGTGATGACAGTCTTCTTCATAATCCTAAAGGAGAGATGACGCTCGGCACGTGGAAACCCTATGTTGGTATGTTCAAGTTTTACTTTTTTTTTTTTTAAAAAAAAAATGTGATTATTAAATATTTTTTTTCATAGAATCACCTTCGCGACTTGTATCCATTAAGAAGTTTGTTGATGCCAATCCTGAATTCCAAGTAGTCGAACCAAATGATTACACGTTGGGCCCTATTCTCGATATCCACGAGCAGGATTATGTTGAATACCTTCAAACCATTTATGATGAATGGGTAGCTGAGGGTTTACCCGGAGATACAGTCATCAGTGATACTTTCCCTCATCCCTCTGTCATTGGTAAAATCGATCCTGCCATCTACAGAAAGACAGCAAAACTAAGCGCTCCTGGAAAGATGGGATTATTTAACTTTGATATGTCAGTTGCGTTTGTAAAAGGTAATAGTAGTAAAATGAACACAAAACGAGTTTCTGGTACAACTAACATTTGTAATTAGATTCATGGCGGGCCGCTTATGCTTCTGCACAAATTGCACTTTCTGCTGCTCATCGTCTTGTTGAATCTATTGGAAAAAGTCAGGATCCTGCTTCTATCTATGCTTTGTGTAGACCTCCTGGGCATCATGCTGCACACAACATGGCAGGAGGCTACTGCTTTATTAACAATGTTGCCGTTGTTACTCGTTTCTTACAAAACTACACCTTGGAAGATATGAACAATTCTAAAAAAACCTACTCCTTTGATGAAGAAGCTGTGCGCAACGGTGAACGCAGTGTTGGAACCTCCACAGATACAAAGAGAATTCTGATTATTGATATTGATTACCATCAGTAAGTCACACAAAGATCTTCAAGGAGAATTAATACAGAAATATGTTTATTAATTTTACGAATTCACAAAATAGTGGCAATGGTACCCAATCAATTTTTTACGATGACCCTTCTGTATTCTATATTTCCCTTCATGGTTCACCTGATTACCCCTTTTATACCGGTTCGGAAGAGGAAAAGGGTGAGGGTGCTGGTCTTGGTTACAACATTAACGTCCCTCTTCATCCACAAACTACAACTGATGAAATCTACCTTGATAACCTTAACCGTGTCCTTAATCTTGATAGCGTTGTCAAATTTGATGCAGAAATTGTCATTGTGTCTTTAGGTTTGGATACTTGGTGCGAAGACCCTGTTGGTGGTATGAAATTACTTAAAGACATGGAGACCTATAAGAAGATGGGTTCTATGATGAAGAAATCACCCTCCTGTCAAAACCGTCCTTTCTTGTTTGTACAAGAGGGTGGTTATACTGTAGAAAAGCTTGGTGATTTAGCCGGTAGAGTTTTACAAGGTTATCTTGCCCAAGAGTGATTACAAACAAGTGTATACAAGGAATATATAAACCAAATAAAAAATGTACAATCCAGATCTGATCTATATCTCAGACTCAATGTATGATTGGCTTTACACTTCAAGATGGATATTATTATTTTTCACTTGTACAGTTGTCATTTCACCGCGGTATTCGCCTTTATCGAAGTTCTACAAAAGAAAAATGAAGGTTAATATATACTAATTTTAGAAAGACACTATGTTGGTGCGACATAATTACATTTTACCAGGATATGTTTTTAAATCCTGTTAGAAAAGAATCACATAACGAAAATAAGATCTATAAAATCATAACTGAAGATCGATGAAGATTGTTCGTTATATCATCTTTGTAAGAAACTTTCTACCTTCATACTGATAAAATAGAAAAATAAGACAAAAAATCTCCGCTAAGAAATAGCACCTATACGAAAATATACGTCTATTTTTTTTTTATTTTGATTACTATTATTTTTTTTTCTCACAATCTAATTTGGATAAGAACAGGAGCTACATTTTAAATATACAATTGCATTTTATGCCTGGCCTGAGAATACTAGGGCGGTCTAAAGCTTACCCATGGTCTCCATAGCCATCTCATAAGCAAAGAAAGTGGCAGCATTAGCAGGGAAAGCTCTTGCCATAGTAGGACCAAAACCATTAAAGAAGGCCTTAGTGCCTGAACTTTTCATCAAAGTCTTGAAAACTTCAGTAGTAGACTTGTAACTATAAATAATTATTTAAGTATGAGAACAATCTATCGATCCAATTACCATTTTTTTTTTTTTTAAAAAAAAAAAGTTCTTACCGAAGATCGTTCTGGAAGCAACTCTTAATAACATCTTGAGGATAAGAGGGTAACCAAGCAGAGAAACCTGACAAACCACCAGCCATGAGCAAATCAATGGTGGTTGCCTGTCTATCCTCTCTCATTGATGCGAAGAGTCTCTTCAAAGATTCATAAGTGACTATGGTTATGAAATGGAATTAAAGTTAGAAAAAAAGGTACATTTTTCCACACCAATTTTCTCTCGTGATATTTACCAAAGTAACAGAAATAACTGGGTGCATCTCTCAACAATGTGACACCCATACCACGGTACACGCCCATGAAACCCTGTGCACGAATGGTGCGAACACCACAATCAATTACACCCTTATACTATTTTTCCCCCATTATCTTTGGATTAGTATATTTTCAAAAAATGACACACAAACATAAACTTACAGGTGCTTCCAACTTTCCATTGACACCAATGACACCTTTAGGATCTTGGGTTTGTAACTTGACCTTCAAAAGTTCAATAGGACAATTGAGGAAAGCCATAACTGAACCTGCCAAAGAACCAGCAACACCAATCTGGACTAATATATCATTTCCTCGATATTAAAAAACAATGCCGTCATAATAACCATTATTACTATTTGATTTACCGATAGACAATTCCTTTTTTTCATCGCCGTTCTGGAGTACTCTTCTGAAATAACCGTTTGACATGAACATAACGGCATTACTTTATGTATATATAAACAAATGAATACGCTTTTCACTATAAAATTGTCCTTTTGTACTTACCAAAAACCAATACCTGCCAAAGGTGACATAACACCACGGTAAACACCTTTGGGCTAAATAATTTAGAGAGAAATGTTATTGCGGTTGCTCTTTTCCCGGGAAAAAAAGGGAACTTACACCTTCTTCTTTGACGAGCTTTGTAACACAGTCCATGGCATTCTTATAAATAGGAGGGGAAGGTTGAGTCTGCAAGCGAACCTTAATGGTGTCAAAAGGATGACCTGAATGTAGTCCTCATGTCAGCCATGTTTTTCGTTTTACATTTTAAAAAGGGCAATTACCAATTGCAACTTGTGCCCAGCCACCCACAGTGCCTGCTATTAAATCCTGGGCAAGTTTAGGAACCAAAGGTTTCTTCTCCTGTGTTATAGTTGACATCCTTCCCCTTAAAATATGAGATAAAGTTTAAAAACCAATAAAATAAAAAAAAAAAGATTTTTTTTTATTAAATAGATTTGATCTGTTTCAAGCGAGCTTTAGCTCAGATGTGACGGTTTGTTGCGTGAGAAAGATCATAAAAAGTAACGCAAAGTGGTAAAGACTACACAAGTACTAGTAGTATGATTGAATCAGGGTAGGCATTCAGTCAACATGATCAGAGGCTAGAGTCATAAATATGATTCAATTGAGTAACTTGGCTACTATTTCATTTTTTTTTCCATCCCAGACAGCAGTCTAGAAGCTTACTTTTGTGTGAAGATGTTGAAAAGCAAGTCAACTGTTATATAATGAAGAATAAAGGTTATATCTCGAGTCAAGCTCGCACTAGCCACAGTAAACAAACGAAAATAGGTTTACAATATGACTGGTCCATATATTGATTTCATATACTCTAATTAAAACTTTATTTGCAATCCCTTGTCGGAAGCTGCCATTTTCAACATTTATTTTAGTTATCAAGACATTACATCTAGGTGAACCATTACCCTATTTTGAATATATATTAACAAACCCACATATAAGACATTGTTTTTATAACAATGTCATATATTTCTTAATAATAGGGCAAGATGGTTATCTTACTTTTTTTAGATAGCGATGTTATCTAGATTTCTGATATGACATAGTGGGTAACAGTTTTATTATTAATATGGTACATGATTATATATTTAGAATGGAGTAGAGGCTCCGAGGTAAGTTTTAATGACGCTTGGTGGCGTTTCGATCAACTTTGCACGAATGGTCTCTCTTCCAAGTTCTTTGCTTGCTGCCCAGCGATGACAGCCACCGAAAGCGAAATAATAATCATTGCCTTTATGAGAGACGTGATGCACATCCTATCGAAATTGTTTAGCAAAAGAAATAGATCAAGATAAAAGGGTACTTACAATAGGAGTCAGTTCATTTTCGCGCTCTGGCACTTGTAGAACTTCTTTCATGTTGTCCACTTTTTGTCTATCTAATTGTGAAGGAATAGGGCGATTGATAGCTGACATGGGCACGTCATATACCTTATTAGATTTTATTTTTAGTACGAAATAAACAAGCAGTAAACAAACAATGCAATAGTAAAAAAAAAATAGCCTACCTCTTTAATAGCATTTCCATGAATTGAAAAGTTATCTACAGTTGACATTTTATGAATTAATCTTTTTATCATACAAAAGAGCGAAATATTAAAAATAGAGCACCCTATTTATATTAAATAAAGTGCTTAATAATGCTCTGCGTGGCCAATCAAATTGAATTACCAATAAGAATGATTTTTAGTCATCGTCCAAATGAGTGGCTGATGCCTTTTTATTTGTTTTGCTGTCAAAACTGGGATGAGATAACATGTCATTTTAGCTATTGTAATGTATTAAAAAGCATATCGCTTCTTATACACAATTCATTTACAAGGTATATTATTGTCGTCTTCTGTCAAAGGGTTAGGAAAAGAAGGCTATTTGAATATTTTTTATTTTTTATTTTAAGCTCACCAAATGTGTTGGTGTATTCTATTTTTCCATGTTCTTTATGTTTTCCTTATCACGAAAATCAGCATTTTAAATTTAGGAAAAAGGGTGGCTTTATCCACACCTACTTTTCCATTATTTTTAGCATACTATAATATCTGTTGTTCATCTTCTGATTTCTATTATCATTGAGTTCATTCCTCTTAGACGACTAGGTTATAGAAACTCTATTTATTACTTTATTTGAATGCATTCATATTATCGCTCTGCACATTGACCACTATTGTTCGTAACTTTATATAGTTTTTTTTTCTTATTACTGAATTTATATAACTCTTCTTATTCTATCATCTTTACTGTTGTTACCGTTTTAGGACACCTTTTCACTATTTTCCGTATCGTTCTCACTATTGAATTCTTGGCCAAATATTGCTCAGTTTTCAGTTTATAAATAATATGAAATACTTTGAAAATTCACCAAAAAATATTCCATGTGTCAAGTTTTCTTGAATTTAATAGATTGATACAAAATTATACTTATCTGGTTGATATTACAACAGATCAAAATAGACAAATAGAATCATGTTTATGTATTTTGGCAACCTTTAACAAATTGATGATAGAAAAAAGAGATATTTGCTTGATATCTATAAAAGATCCTACGAACAAACTTTTAATCATGAAAAGTATATATATTCTTGTTTTATAAGCCATATAACATTTCTTTTCTTTTTCTCATCATCTCAAATAAACATACGTATATTATAAGTAATTCCTATTTCTAGAACGTGAAGTATGCACACCAAAATCATTTTATCAGTTGCTATTGCAACCCTTTTACTCCAAGGTAACTCTAATATAATATAGTTTATTTGTTTAAAATATTTATTTTTATTGTTATATTTTCAATAGTCCAGGCTGATGTCCAACCTGTCAAGAATGCCGTCACCGATCCCAATCAAGCTGTCACTAGAAATGTAGCTGATATAGGTATGAGTAAAACATTTGATCTAAAGTTAACATGAAATTAATCTACTTGCTTTATTTATCTTTTCTTTTTTTTTTTATTAAAAAAAAGTACCTGCCAATTTCAAGAAGGATAAAGACGAAGATGATGAAGATAATGAAGAACCAGAAGAAGAGGAAGAAGAAATTGACCCTGAGACTCACATCAAAAATGTCAAGGAAGCAGCCAAGGCTTTTGGTGATTCGGGCGCTTTTGTTTTCAATGATGAAAAAGGCTTTATGCCATTAAAAGATGGACTGAATGAGATTTTAAAGGAGGAAACAGGTGAAGGGTTAGAAGAAGAGGAAGAAGAAGATGATAAAAAGAAGAGTAAAAAAGATAAAAAAGAAAAGAAGGGGGACGAATCTGAGGATAAGAAATTGAACGCCCAAGAAGCTTCTGCTGCTGTTCCAACTGCTGCCCCTGGTGGAGCCTCTGCTGCCCCAAGTGTTAAGGCCTCTGTTTCTACAGGCGTTTCTATTTCTTTTCCTTCTCCTAGTAGCTCCGGTAATATCCCTAAGTTTGGTGTAGGCTCTGGTAAAGGTGCTGCTAGTTCTATGGGTGGTCGTCCAACTAACGGTGCCAGAATAGTTTCTCCTAAATCGAGTGGTAACACTGTCCGTGCCAGTATTGGTGCCACTGTTGGTGTGATTGCATTTGCTGCTTATTCTCTTCTTTAAAATGGAATGACACCTTTGTTTTTTGTTTGTATTGTTGAACTTTAGATGACTTGGCTATTTTACTTTTTTTTTATCTCGATAATAACGCTTTTTTTAAATAAAATAATTGAAAACCCACACTATAACAATATTAGTTTTAAATTAATTGTTGAATACAGGTATTCATAGATTATAAGGATTATAAGGAGAAGTGTCCTTATCCAAACTACTTGTTTCTCTGTGGAAAATTTTCCAAATTTTAAGCCCGGGTTCTTTTTTTTTTAGAACAACAACTGCACACCCTTCCAGGACAAAGTTCAAAGAAGCATCTTTGTCTTGGGACTATCGCTAGAGATTTCGAGGAAGATAAAGATGATTAATTTCACAGCAATGAATCTTCCATTCACTTCCGCTATTTTGACATGTTGTGACTCCATTAAAATATAGTCACATTTTCTTTTTTTTTTCTTAATTGCATTGAGTTTTTTTTTGGGTCCTTATTTCGTCTTTAGTCAACCTTAAAAAAAAAAAGGAAAGCCTTGATCATGAAGTACTTTACAGGCGATGAAAGCGGACTTGTCAAATGTAATGAAGTCAACCTAACTAAAACCGTAAAAGCGATTCTCACACATTTTTATAGGGATCGCATTTCCTCCTCAAATAAAAGAGAAGCCTAAAAAGAAGAAGCAAAAGACCGAAGGAGAAGAAGGAGAAGAAGAAAAGAAGGAAGCCTTACAACCTTTGATGGGAAGTTTTGGAAAAGTGAATAAGGATCGTGCTGTACAGCTTTTGGAGTGGGTCAATCTCAAAGATCAGCATTTGGTAAAGACAAAAACAGATTGTATCTGTATCACGTTCCTTATTTTTGACCTTTTATAAAGTTATTGGTAGCACGCAAAGATGGCTCGGTTGAATTTTTAGATCCAGAAACAGGAGATATTGTAAAGACATTTAAAAATAAACATGTCGGTAGCGAAAAGGAACAAGGCAAGTTTGTGGGTGTATTTGTCACAAGCACGTAAGTTTTGTATTCCATGTTTATATTTATATATAGATAATAATATGATGTATAGTTATCTCTGTCTCTGTACTTCAACTGGCGATCTTTCCTACACAATGTTGAGATGTAAAGACGGCACCGAAACAAAGACAGTGCTCAACCTCGGCGAGGATCTTGAGATTATGCGCGGCCATCCTACTCAGCAAAACATATTTGCGATTGGTGGTAAAAGCCGTGATTTATGTATATACGACATTAAAAAGATTGTAAAGAACGGAGATGCCACTATAGAAACCATCGACTCGGCTGGTCCCACCAAAAATACTTCAATTCATAAAAAGCAAAGCGAGCGAAACACTGGACTTGTCTTTCAAGCAAAAAATGTAATTACATGGTTCCATTTGAAGTGAAGGAGGGTTAATACTGACTACTGTTGCATCAATTAGGTTAAAAACGATTTCTTGGATCTCCAACAACCTGTGTGGATCCATGATTTACAGTTTGTGAATAAAGAAGCCACTCAGATTGCTGTTGCTACGCACTATCACCAGGTAACTAACCGATTAATTAATCATGTCAAATCATGAATATAACCAGCATTTGGCTGATCTACTATTATTAGTTCCGTTTATATGATACCAGAAAAGCCAGAAGACCTGTTAAAAATACAGAAATAGGAAAGAATCCTATCAAGTCCTTAGCAATCGGACAGGATTTCAACCATGTTTTATTTGCAGACACAATGAGCACAGCAGGCGTCATTGATATTCGTACAGGCAAGAAAACTGCCTTATTCAAAGGCTTGACAGGTGCAGTGTCCGATTTGATAACAGCTCCAACACCCAAATTTGATGACGACGACGACGAAACCAAAGAGCGATTTGTAGCAAGTGTGTCATTAGATCGATTCTTGCGTGTGCATGAAACCTCAACAAATTATCGTCGTGTTGTGAACAAGGGGTACTTGAAGCAGCGTTTGACATGCATGTTAGTCGACGAAACCTATGAATATCCTGTGCCAAAGACCAAGACAGAGGAAGAGGAATTGGATGAAGAAGAAGATGCCATGTGGGAGTCCATGGAAGTTGCTAACGATAAGAAGCGAAAGAGAAGCTAGATTACATTACCTCTTTTTTTTTTTTTAATCATAATCATAATAATGACAGTTGTAATATCGAGTTTTTTAAACATTCATTCAATAGAAATAAAAAGTATAATATTAAAAAAAAAAGAAACACATGCACAAATGTTGTCAAAACACCGTTTTTCTACAAAAAAAATATAATAAAAACCAATGTCCGAATCAGGTTGCCTTGGACTCCATTTTATTAATTTTTTTTGTTTTTGAAAGAGAATTTAAAAAAAAAACTCATACACATACAATGACCGATCAGTGCGGCAATCCACTCTTGAGAGATTGGGTGAAGGAATGGATGGAGGACTTTCAGAAAATGGGAGCAAAAAATTCTTATTATACTTATAAAAGAGTAAGTTTGAATAGCTTAAAATATCGAGTCAAGCTCATGTTGTTTTAACTTTAGGCCTTCACATCCTTATCCAAATGTCCAATGACGTTTTCTCATCCTCGCGAAGCCACGCAGCTGGAGGGTATTGGGGATGTAATAGCAAAGAAGCTTGAGGAAAGAATGATCAAGTACTGTAGAGAAAATGGATTACCGCCTCCTACTAGAAAAAGAAGTGAGTTTTACAAGCGCTATTCCCTGTCAAAATAACTCACTTTATACCTTGCTAGGGAGTGGCCAACGTTCCCAAAGAGCCATGGACGACTTTTCAGAAGAGGCCGAGAGGGAAGGCAACACTAGAGTAAAAAAAAGGAAAACTAAAACATATGTTCCCCAGCAAAGATCCGGTGCTTATGCAATTTTACTTTGTTTACTCGATTACCGCGATCAAGGTGTGGAGAATATCACTGAAAGTCAAATATGTCGTGATGGCCAGAAATATGCCGACCTTTCCCTTACACGTAGAGAGGCGGGGTCACATTATAACGGCTTCAGTAGTATAAAGACGTTATTAAGCAAAGGCTATGTATGGAGAAACGGTAAGCCTGCGAGATACTGTCTATCGGAAACAGGTCTCAAAATGGCAGAATATACAAGGGACGTGGAGAATGGTGTACCAGATGCGCGGGTGCCTCAACTGGATGATGACGATGATGATGACAGTGGTTTGGGAATGATCGCTGGTATGAACAACTTGACTGATGACGATATTTATGGATTGGACCTAAGTCTCTACGTCCTTGATCCTTCAAAACACTCCTCAATCTCTCTAAATGGAAGGACCAAGACCACTCGGCCTTCTGGGTCGGCTTCATCTTCCCAAAATACAACACAGAATACCAGCACTAACAGAAATAGCAATAGCAATAGCAATAACACTAGAAATAACAATAGTAGCAGCAATCGAAATTATACAAGTAACAACAGCTCTAGGGGTTCATCTCAAACCCAAAGGGATCCAATGGACGACCTCCTTGGCGACGATATTGACGACGAATTGAGTGAATACGTGTTGAACCCATCCAAACATTCATCAATATCATTAAATGGAGGTGCTAAAGTTCTAAACCGATCAGGATCATCATCAAGTTCCAGTAGAATGGATCAAGAGTTAAGCAACTATGTGCTGGACCCTTCTAAACATTCATCAATCTCATTAAATGGGGGATCAACTGTATATAACCGACCAGAATCTTCGAATTCAGTCAACATAACTTCAACACCATTCTCAAATGATATCAATAGTAAAAAGAAGGGCGATCATCTCTCACAGGCCAAGTCATTTGACTTGGGAGACTTGACAGAAGAAGAACTTGCTTTAAACATGAATCTGACACAGGAAACAAGAGCTAGTAGTGTGGATTCAGATGTCATTGAAATTCTCTCACCACCGCCACAATCATCCCAGCCAATCTTGAGTAATAGAGCCAAGTCACCACCGATTTTTTCTTCTCAACCGCCCCTTCCCAAGTCCTCGCCCGCAGATATAGTTGCCTTGGATGAAGACGATGATGATATCTTGGATTTCTTCCCTCAGTCACAGGCACAGTCACAGACAATCAAGGAAGACACATTTCACTTTACATTTATCGATACAGAAGGCAACCAAGTCCGTCACTTGTCCCAAGCCGCTGTCTCGGTCGATACGTCTGAAAATTGTGTCATGTATCGTCTTCGATTCTATACAAGCCAGCGTCAGCACGCCAATGCACCCCCTATAAAGGATGTCGAAGTGGACCATGAAGATCGTGAATATGCGTTTGCTTACATCAGTGAAAAGGACATTAAATCTGCCATTTGTCCAGGCTTGCCTGCTAGACCTGTTCTAGAGTTGCACCATGATGATGATAATCAGACGAACGATTTTTGGCCGCCTGATAGTAGCCAATCTCGAGTAGACGTTATTAGAAAGAAGAAACGCCCTTCGCAAACAATCACATCCTCTCAAACATCAGCATCGTCGTCTCAGATTGATAGTTCACAAAACATGTTTTCACAACCCATGCTACCAGCATCTTCGCAAAAAATATCATCTTCCCAGACATCATCCATCAGTGGTTCCCAACCAGTTCCCGTATCTCAGCTGGTCGCCGAATCTGAAACAACAATATCCTATTCACCTGACGAGTATGAAGTTCTACTTGTCCTCGATAGTCGCGAAATTCAAATGCAAAAGGACCGTCAATACTTTCAACGTCTACTAAAGATAAAGGGGATCAATGTGATAACACGTTCATTGGATTTAGGTGATGTCATTTGGGTTGCACGAAAAAAAGGGCATGAAAATCCTGCAGATGAGCTCTATCTTGACTTTGTAGTGGAACGTAAACGACTGGATGATCTGGTGTCTAGTATTAAAGATGGTCGTTTTAATGAACAGAAAGGTAGATTGAAACGATCTTGCTCACGCAAAGTCATCTATATTATTGAGGAATACGACAGTGAAAGCGCAAACCAGTTTAGCGCGCAGGCTATTCAGACTGCCATGTCGTCCACACAAATTGTTGATGGGTTCTTCTTGAAGCACACAAGCAGTCCCGAGGAGACCATTGATTATCTAGTCCTGCTAACAAGAAAGATTGAACAAATATATAGAAACACAACACTGCATGTCATCCCAGAGCATATTATTACACGCCAAAACTTCATATCTCTCAAGAACGCTTACCAAGAAAGAGCTATAGAATCGGATAAGGCCTATCTCATCACTTATCCACTCTACTCCGATCTTAATAAAAAAGCAGGCAGCACTACTTTACACGACATCTATATGCGCATGCTCATGACGATTCGTGGTATCAACGCCGAAAGAGCACTTACACTCATGAAAATATACCCTACCCCTGCTGCCCTGCTGCAAGTGTTGTCTGGGAAGACCGCCGAACAAGGAAAGACACTGGCAAAAGATGCTACAAAGGACCAAATTGCAAGAAGAAAATGGAACACTTCTACAAGTGAAATGCTGTATGAAATTTGGGGAACTGCTGTCTATCCTGATGATGAAGGAAGCGATGACCCAGACAGTTAAATTTGTATAAAATCATTATAAAATCAATAAAGTTGTATTACAGTCTTTGAACATAATCATTCTCCGACATGTAGGTCTGTGAAAATAGATTATTAAATGCACTCCTTCCATCCCTTGCGTTTTTTTTTTCCATGAGGCTGTTTACTATATTATCTTCATATGGACAAAAAAAATATTCAATATAAATAGATTATCATTTAAATAACAAGAAAAAAGAAAGGCACAGCGTGGTAAAACAGCCCGAGCTTCCGATCTGACATTGAACTTTACCAACAGGCTTTGCTTTTTGT
>VCJM01001707.1:126772-138128 GCA_024139495.1 Backusella sp. ASU-2019c | reverse complement strand
TTTTTTTTTTTTTTTTTAAAAAAAAAAAAAATGTAACCTGCGCTAGTGGCTTTCATCCTAAAATAAATAAAATGGTTCCGTCATTGAAGAATGGATTATATTGTATTGAATCCACTATTTTTGTCACAAGTTTACAGAAAAAAAAAGAAATCAATGGTGTTTCTGTTTTTTAATCTTTGATTGATTTTTCCTTTTCATTATAGAAGAATATCTTGTTCTCATCCACACTTTCCACTTCGGAGTTTGGTTCAAACAAAAGAGATCTTCATGAACACAAATAAATATAGTTTGTGTAGCATAACCATTTGAATATATAAATCGAGTAAATTTACACAAGAAAGGATGATGCACCACACATTTTTTTTTTAAATTTTCTGCTAAACTAAAATAATGTGGCGCTCATATGAAATAAAAAGGACATTCCATGCACATCATCTAAATGGGCATATTGATTTTTTAGTTTTATTGTATAAAAATAGTAATTCCCCTCTCTCTCTCCATCTTTTATACCATTACCATTTAAAAGAGAGGAGGAATTTTTTTGAAAAAAAAAAGAATGATTTCTGTAAAAGAGTGGCTTCAGGGTATGACAATTCAATTAAGTAAAAATTATATAATTTTGCAAATAATAAAAATGCAAGAGAAAATTGTATGCCTCATGAAAACAAAAGAGAAAAAAGGTGAAAATAACAAGAAAAAGGTGGGAACTATCTAATCCGAGTAAAGTCCCAAAATGACAAATGTAATACATGTTTTATTGTGTTTTTGATGCTAACATTAACTTGGCAAAAAGCAGCTTTTTTTGGGTATTTAAAATGAATTAAATGGTACTAGCCAATGAAAATGGAGCAAAAGGGGAAAGCCAAGGCCTCTAAAGTATTTTATTTTAAAGATACTCGGGTCGTTTTACTCTGTTAAGAATCCTGTTTAGAATAAGCCGGTCATCTTGAGTAGTGGGGGTAATTGGCATCCTCAATTCTGTCCTCAAGGTCAAAAGTAGTCATTGACTGGTTCCAATAGGGACACACAAGACAAGTTCAAAAACAGAGGCTATCAGCTTGACAAGAAGAGGGTGATATATAGATTGTAATCCATCAGGATCAGGAACAGATGTAGTTGTTATAAAAATCATCTAATAAAATGATAAAGGCGGCGAAATTCATCTGGAAAAACAGTGGGGGTGATGCTCGCCACATCCAGTGACAAATTTAGCATTGTGGTACAACCCCACATATATGACAGCCGTGAAAACGACCGACCACACTTTTGATTTGTACATCTTTTACTTCAAGTATTGTTTTTCATTCCAATTGAAGGGTCAATTGGTTGTATAAAATCTCTGTGACTCTTGGCAAGATTTTTACCCTATTTTTCCTTGTTTTTTTTAAAAAAAAAAAAGTGTGGTTTATACATATTTTTATTCTCCAAACAAGAAGGCATACAGAAAATGATTTGCTTAAATAATGTCAAGAAAATAATTACAAAAAAAAAAAGAAAAAAGAAAAGAGTTGCGTGAGATGGAGGGGAATTTGAGGATGATTTTTTTTGTAGGTTTTTTTTTTTCGTTTTTCATTGTGTTTTTTTTTTTAGATATTTTCTGCTTAATTGACAAGTGGAGGTGTTTCAGATCCAGAGTCTAAAGAAAAAGAGGTTAAATATAATTCAAAATCAATATGTTTACTTTACCTTCTTGTTGTGGAGAATATTGCATGGCATCGGGCATAACAGGTCTTTGCATCATACCTGGCATCATCTCGGGTCGATAATGCATCATCATCGGTCCGCCTCCTTGGTATTGATATACTTGGGGTTGCATGCCTTGAGGCATCATGGGGGATCTTTGGGGCGAAGGATAGCCCTGGGGGAAAGGTGATCCATCTGGTGACGACATGTTAGTTTAAACATACTACAAATATGAAAACAACTTACGAGGTGATACATTGGCCATGCGTGGACTATATGCCATGTTGGGTGGTCCACCGCTTGGTGGGATGGGAGCTGATATAGGCACACTCTGCACAAACTATGATACAACACGTATCAGCATCCTCTTCTATTCATATCACCTTGTTTTTACTTTACCTGTGGACTCATGTAGGCAACGCCGGGTTGTTGAACAGCCATTTGAGGCATGCCAGGCACGTACTGTGGATAGCGATATTGTGGATGATATCCATAAGCATAACCAGGAGATGGATAACCATTGAATGCATCCTCCTCGTAATGAGGAAAATGATTGAATTGGATTCTATAAGACTTGTTTCCGAAAGGCCATGTAGGACCTCCATTTTAATTTAGCCTTTCGTTTCTATTTTATTCATGAATAATAGTAGTACTTTACCAATCTTATTGGGATCGACATCCTCGTGGCGGAACGGGGGTGTAAACATTTCGTCTACGGTTATGGGACCGGAAACAATCTTTCTTGGCTGTGGCTTACCAGGTGTGGTAGGTCCATTCTCATCTCCTCCCTTTATTGTTTGTTTATGATTAGAAGGTGAAAAGGATAAAAAAGACATGTATGTTACTTACAGGTACAAAGCTTGGTGCGGATGGATTTGGTTTAAACTCAGATGCCTTGACATTGAATTTGAAGGAGGGAGAGTTGGAAGCAGCTGTGGTGGTAGGAGAAGGTGCTTCCTGTTGCTGTGATGGTGGTTGCTGTGGTGGTTGTTGCTGTTGTGGTGGCTGTGACTGCTGTTGTTGAGGTGGTTGTTGTTGTGCTTGTTGTTGGGGTGGTTGTTGTGGCTGTTGTGTCTGTTTCTTGACAGGCGATTCTTCCTTCTTTGTAGGCTGTTCAGGCTGCTTCTTTTCCGGAATGGAGCGTCTTCTCAGTGCTTGTGCGGGGAAAGTAGTGGGTTTTTTACCTGTTGACAACAAAGGCACAAGATCTGGAGGCACGGGTACATTCAATTTGAATGTTTGATGGAACTTTTTAAGTTCCGTCAAGAGACCATCCTTTTCCTTTTTTTGAAGCGCCTGTTTCTTTGCATAAAGTTTTTCTTTTTCGGCCCTGGCAAAGTGTTTAAACTTGCTTGCAATTTCTGCTTCCAATATCTCTTGAGGATCCGCAGACTAAAAGCATAAGAATGGTAATAATGAAAAAAAGAAGAAGAATGATTAATTGATTAATTGATTATATGTACAAAGTAATGAAATAAAGAAATTGTGTGAGTTGATTTTTTCATTGTTTTTTATATCTATAATGCCATCCTGACCTCTTCAGTATTGTTCCTTTCACTTGAAGCACGGCGGGTTGTGGGTAAATTAGCAATGGGGGAAGGGTTGGAGCCTCCAGCTTTGGGAAGGTCAGAGGTAATGAGTTTATTCAAAGGATTGCCCTGCTTGACTTCTTTCTTGGCCTGCTGTGCTGGTTTGCGCAAGGCAGGTGCCACATACTTGTTTGAAGCTGGTTCTCGTACCACTGCGCCATAAAGATCCTCTTCATCCATGCCGCTATCATCAATATCAGCCCCACGCTCTTCCAACAAGTGCACATTTGTAGTAGTAGACTGTAAAATAATAATAATAAAAAAAACATGGTGAGTTTTGTGTTTCTAAATAAGAGAGAGAGTACACTACTTTTTGAATTTCGTTAGCTACTTCAATAGCACGTTTCTCACGATCCCTAAAGCCAGGTGCTGATCTGTTTAGTTTTGTTGTATAAATCTCTTCGTCAAAGTCAGTCTTCAAGCCAAACAACTTTTCATTAGCAGCAAACTGATCCCAAGATCCACCTGATTGTTCCAAATCTCCTTCCAAGAGTCCAAGCGCATTCTCGTCTTCGGTAGGAGCCCACTTGTGTAATTCACGCTCCTTTGTTTCAAACTTGCCACTGATATCACCATCGGTTTTGAATGCTACAGATAGAAATCAATCAGTATCTGTATATCATTGGAATATCATCCACTTACTATTACGTGAGGCCGCAACTGCAGTAGCATCGGTGATGGAAAGATCCACCTCGGTAGCAGTTATTTCCAAAAGATCTTTGGACAGAATCATGAGTGTGTTATGGATGGGAAGGGCATTGATCTTTTTGTTTGCATTGCCATCGTCCAGCTTTCGTGCGCATTTCAACACAATACTTAGGTCACCCTCTGTCGATACACCATGAAATACACCCTCGTATGAAGCACCGCCTCTTACTCTAGCATGGACGATATTACCCTATTATCATTGTTATTGTTTGGACTTAGTACAGAGCAAGCGAGTAGTAACACTAATAAACAACTTACAATCAGATTGCCAAGCAAGAAAAGCATTCTATCGTGCAAGTCCTTGGTTACATTTGGATTGTCTGTAAAAGAGTCGAGTTGTTTCGAGGCAGGGTCGTTGGACGCGTGGTTGTTACGCACAGATGCATTGTTGTTGTTATTGTTGTTCCATTTTTTATTGCTTCCACGACTATATTCAAGTGTTAGTATGTTAATACTCAGCAATGAACAAGAGAGCTTACCTCTTTTGATGCTGACCGTCCTGTTTCTTTCCTTGTGTTTTTGATAAAGACATAATAACAATACGCTTACTACTACTACTATTATTATTATTATTATTAATACCAATAATAATAATAACAACAAAAGTCTATTTCTAGTATTAATAAATAATAACAAAAAAAAAAAGGAGAAGAGAAAGAGTATGTGCGTGCGTGTGTGTGTATGTGTGTTTGTGTGTCTGTGGTTGATTTTAATTTTATTTTATTTTAGGGGGAGACCAAGTCACAAATTACAATAACAGCATTGGGCACCTCACAAGACCACTGTGGACATACATCCATCTCCTTTGTAAAAATAAACGCCTCTTTAAATGCATAACCTACTATCTATCTATCTATCTATCTATCTATACTATTACCACCATGCCTTTACTACTGGGTGTTTTGATATCACTTGCCAAGTTTACATAATAGAGACTATCATTATTAGCATACTCTACATATCCCTCATCATTTGAACTCGACCATCCAATACTTAGAAGCAGCAATAAAACTGTTCTCTCGCCAATCAAAGTTAATAAAAGACTCTGACACACCACCTAGTCTTACCATGTTGTTCCGTTTACATTCATACTTTGTTTTACTGCAATGCTATACATACAAGTCATGTTTTTTGCTGAAAGGTGCGACGATAGTATAAAAATAGACCGAGTGATTTGTAGAACCACTGATATAAAAGCACAATTGACAAGATGCTTTTCGGGTTTGCAATTATTCTTGCGTAGAAAAAACATTGTTTTTGATATTTTTTAAATTTGAAATTTATGCAATACAGGCAATACTGCTCAGAAAAATAAAACACCGCAAATTGTTACAAAAGTCAAAGTAAAAAACACAAGACTTTGTAAAGAACGTCAAAAAATGCAAGCCCATTTAAAGCCTTGGCTTTATTAATGTAAATTTATAAACCCCCACAACTTGTAAGCCTGTATTTTTTTTTCTCTATCCAACATTAACAGCTAGAAATGGTCAAAACACGAAGCCAAGTATTGTACTTAAATAAGAAGAACAATTTGGCTATTCTACAAGTTGGGATGGACAGTCAACGTAAAGTAAAAATAGCCGCAAATACTCACATGATATTACGCTGCAAAGCCACTCTGGTAAAACATGAAAGGCAAAAAAAAAACAATCAACAAATAAAAAGTAAGCAACGCGACTTGGACTTGATCATTTCTTCTCACTCTTTTTTAATTTTTTTCCTGTTCATTCACTCAACATTAACAACACAGTAACAAAATGGTTAAAACGCGAAGTCAAACAGGAAATATCGTGATTAAAAAGGAAGAAGAATACATAAAACCTACTCTGGTTTTAAACGGTGTCAGTAATACACGAAGGAGTAGCAGGATAATAAAGAGAACACCACCTGTAACCAACAACAGACGCTTACCTGTTCAACAAGTCAAGGTGGAAGAAAACACTGATACCAAGTCAATATTGCAATCAGCATCAAATAATTCAACACTTGAAAAAGGACAACAAGTTTCACAAGAACAAATCGACCAACTTATTCATTATATTGTTAACGAAAAGATAGGCATACCTAAAGCTGCACGTAAAGCAAAGCTGTCTTATACAACAGGATTCAATTACTATAATTTATACAGAGACGACCCAGAAAGGAAGATCCCAACAGTGCGAAAGAGAGAAATATATACTAAACGAGTTTTTACACAAGAACATGTTGAAAATCTCATTAAATACATTAACGATGACAACATGTCTTTAACAAGAGCTGCAGCAAAAGCAAACATTAACTATAGATCTGCCCGTTACTACTACAACAAATACTTGGAAGATCCTGATAATAATATCCCTATACCATATAATGCTCACGCTTGTACGCAAGAACAAAGAGAAAAATTCATCGGTTACATTGTCAACGACAAGATGTCTATACGATCAGCCACAAAAAAAAGCAAACATTGATTCGAACACAGCGAAAAAAGCCTGCAATCTATATTTTAGAGGCGAAAATCCCACTATGCCTGCTCCAAATCATATAGCTCCTCGCACACGTTACACACAAGAACAGATAAATGAGGCAGTTGGCTACATTGTCAACGACAAGATGTCTATACCGGCTGCTTCGAGAAAAGCTAATGTGATTCAAGACACTGTTAGAAAAAACTATCGACAATATTTAATAGACAACAATATGGAAGTCCCTGTGCCAAGAGTCATTAAGCGTAGCACGCAAGAGGAAAAAGATCAGCTCATTCATTTTATTTTTGATGAAAAAATGCCGATAAAGGCTGCTGCACAAAGAGTACCAATGTATTACGCAAGAGCTCTAAAATTCTATCACCAATATGTAACGGATAACAATATCGACGCATCTACTGTAAAATACACACAGGATCAAATAGATCAGGTCATCAGCTACATTGTTGACGACAAGATGCCCAAAAAAACAGCTTCGGAAAAAGCAAATATGCCTCTATTTACTGCCAATAGATACTATTACCAATATTTAAACGATAACCACCTTGACCCTCCCGCTCCGAAACACACACAAGATCAACTGGATGCATTGATTAGTTATATTGTTGATGACAAGATGCCCATAAAGGCAGCATCGGTAAAAGCGAATATAAATACTAGTACAGCCTACAAAATCTACCGCAAATATCTCAAGGATCAGCAACTTGAACTGCCCACTCAAAAAATCACCACGCAAGACCAAAAAAACCAACTCATTGGATACATTGAGCATGACAAGATGACTTTAAAGGCGGCATCGAAAAAAGCAAATATGTGTACGGTTACTGGCGGCAAACATTACCGACAGTACCTAAAGGGCAATGACCTTTATCTACGTCCTCCTAGATGTCCACAAGAGCAAGTAGATAAAATGATTAGCTACATTATGGACGACAAAATGACTTTAATAGCGGCTTCAAAAAAAGCAAATGTATGTGAAGCTACTGCCCGAAAATACTACCATCAACATCTCAAGGATCGCAATCTTGAAGTGCCTACTGTAAAATTCAAACAAGCTAAAATCGATGAATTGATTGGGTATCTTGTAGATGACGAGATGACGCTTGTAGCAGCTTCAAAGAAAACAAATATGAATTGTAAAACCGCCAGAACATACTACCGTCAGTACCTTAGGGACAACAATCTTGAAGTGCCCGTCCCAAGACGCTTGACTCAAGATGAAATCGATGTATTTATTGGCTACGCTGTTCGTGACAAGATGAGCGTAAAGAGAGCTGCAAAAAAAGCAAATATGGGTGGCGGCACTGGCCACAAGTATTATCACATCTACCTAAGCTCTCAAAAGAAGAATGATTCACCTACATGACGTCCTAAAGTAGTGTCTGCTCCCAAGAAGAAAAAGTAACTTGCTCGGGTGAACTTTTTATGTATTGAAAAAAAAAAAAGACAAGCATATCTTAATTGTAATTGTTAGAAAATATGATAATAAATAAACTGATTATTAAAATATATAAAATGGATTGTGCAAGAGGTGTTTTTTAGAAGAGTGTTTCCTTTTCCATGAAATATCTTTCGTCACTGTTTTTACTTGTGGCATGTTTTTTTTTTCCCTCCCGTAAAACATGAGTTTTAACGTTCATAAACAAACAAAAGTATACAACAACGCGACATGAGCTATTTCTCGCTTTCTCACTCTTTTTTCTCTTTTTCTTTATATTCATTTAATCAACATTAACAGAACAAAATGGTTAAAATGCGAAGCCAAACAGGAAAAACTACGATTAAGAAGGAGGAAGAAGACTGCAAGCCTACTCTGAACGTGGATAGTGCCTCCATGACAATAAGGAACAAGATAACAAAACGCAAACCATCCAAAACTTTACCTGTGCAACAAGTCAAGGTGGAAGAAGAGACTGATATCAAGTCACTATTGAAATCAAGATCAAAGTCGTCAAAAGGTGTACCAAAACCGAGAATATCACAGGAACAAATAAATCAGCTTATTCATTATATTGTGAACGACAACATAAGCGTAGCTGAAGCTTCACGAAAAGTAAACCTATCTTATCATACAGCAGGTTATTACTACAATGTATACAAGAACGACCCAGAAAAGAAAATCCTATCGCCACGAAATCAATTGTTGCACCCTCGAAAATATTATAAGCAAGAACAGATTGGAAATCTCATTAGATGTATTAACGATGACAAAATGACGTTCAGAATCCTGGTATCCTTGCCCCCAGCCATATAAATCATCATCCACCTTGCACACAAGAACAGATAAAAGAGGTAATTGGCTACATTGTTGATGACAAGATGACCGTAGCCGCTGCTTCGAGAAAAGCAAACATGGCTCGGGAATCTACTCGAAGACACTATCAGCAATATTTAAAAGACAACAACATCGAACAGTATGTGTCAAGCAATAAACCGTATTCACAAGACGATATAAATAAATTCATTCGATACGTTGTTGACGACAAGATGACCATCAGAGCAGCCTCGAAAAAAGCAAATATGAGTGAGCCTAGTGGCTCCAGATACTACCGCAAATATTTAAAGAACCACAATCTTGACCTGCGTCCTCATAAATACGCACAGGATAAAATAAAGGAATTGATCATGTACATTGTCGATGACAAGATGACACTAACAGCAATCTCGAAAAAGGCAAATATGTCTCCAACTACTAGCCACAAATATTACTATCAATATCTCAAGGCTCACCATCTGGACATCCCTCAAAAATACATTACACAAGATCAAAAAAATGAATTAGTTGGCTACATTGTTCATGACAACATGTCCATAAATGCAGCTGCAAAAAAAGCAAGTATGTCTAGTTCTGCTGGTCGCGTATATTACCATCAATATCTAAAAGATCACCATCTTGACGTGCGCATTCAAAATGTCATCACACAAGAACAAAAAAGTGAATTGACTGGCTACATTATTCATGACAAGATGTCCATAAATTCAGCTGCAAAAAAAGCAAGTATGTCTTATGCTTCTAGATACAGATACTACCAACAATATCTGAAAGCTCAAAAGCGTGATAGGACTACTTGATCTCTTTGACCTGACTCTGCTTCTAAAACCCTTTTACGAATATCAATAAATAAATAAAATAGGATATGGATCGAAATCAGTTACATACGAATTGCAAATTTTAAAAGAATATGATAATAAGCACTTAAATTATAAATAAAATAATAATTAAAATGTACGCATTTGATTATATCAGTAGCCTTTTTCAAAGCTTATCACTTTTTGTTCTTTTGAAGCATTTTTTCTGTTAATGCAATTGTAAAACTTGAAACGCGTTAACTGAGTTTAAACATTAGAAAAAACTTGCGCCTGTGGCGGGCGTCCGGGTGGAAGGTTTTGCTATATCAGAAATTACCTGTTAAGTTGTAACACTTGAAAAATACCAAATTTAAATAGTTGTGGAAAAAACCATGTCTTTTTATTTATAATTTGAATACAATATTAAAAAAAAAATAAAAAAAAATAAAAGATAATTTCTTTATTAACTATCTCGCAGATCATATTACACATCCTTGTAAATGGAGTAGAGATATATAAAAATCAAAGTTTATTTAGTATCAACAAAACCAAGTATTCAACTCATTTTTTTCTTTTTGTCATTTTTCTTGATCTTCTTTTCGGTTTTTGTTTTATTGTAGTTGTTTGCGGAGCGGTCAGCGACTCCAAGCTACTGCTTCTATGATCGAAAAGAAACGACATTGTGTCTTGAATAATTTCTTGATCGTAATCCCAGGGCCTAGTAGGATCAATTGATGAGCTACCAGATATACTGGAAGGTGTGTTGTTAGGTGTGTTGTCAGGGGGCGACTCCGGTTTCAGTGATGTGGATAAGGCGTCAGCAAGAACAGGCCCCAAGCCCTCTGGCACTGTCTCTCTTACTTTATACTTGAAAGGTGTCGGTCTGATGGTTGCATTATCATGCATTGTTTCCAATGTATACTGTGGCCGTTTTTTTGTCATCTTTTTTTTTGTTGGCTTTTCTCGCTTGTTAGTATTAAACTTAGTGTTGTAGAATTTCAACAACAGGTGTAGGCATAGTATTATTGTTGTAAAATAAAAAACTAGATGTATCCAGAGTTAACCCTGATGTAACATAAACTCTTTTTATTCACTTACATTGTATTCCCCAACAAGGATATTGGCAACCATCTCTTCGAGACAGAAGCCAATCAATATTCCTTGTATATGTCCAAATATAATTTAAGTGGTCACTATAAGATAAAGATCCATCATCTAAATAGGCACTACGAGCTGGAGATTCATAATCCAAATGGCCACTAAACGGTGGAGATCCTTAATTACGAATGAAAAAAATGAAAAAATAAGACAATATTGAATTATAATTTTAAATAAAGTAATACCCTGCAAGAAACCATGGATCGACTCAATTATAGACGGTAGTGGTGATGGAGAAGGTATTATTGAAGACAAAGGAAATAATATTGATGACGGAGAAGGTAGCGATGATGATAGAGAAGTCTGTAGTGGTGATGGAGGAGGAGGGACGGATATAAGCTCTCCGTTTAGTGTTGATTCGCGTGGGTGATAATAATTGAGCCCATTTTTTATTTCTAGATCAACGGGTGAATATGTTGGCTGTATTTGGCTTGCAAAAGTATTGAAAAACAAGTGGAATGTTGTTGGTTTTGGACTAAAATGTCGCTGACCCAGGGTCAATAAGTCGTTGACCCAGAAATTCATGTTGCTCTAACTAACGAAAATAAAAAGAAAAGACAAAGTAGTTTGTCTTGCAATTCCTCTTCTTTTTATAAACATGTTGTTCTTTGTACAGTATTTTCATTGCCTTTGTTACTCGTTTATGGAAGATGTCAACATTTGAGCTAGTCTAACTTGTTTTGA
>VCJM01001707.1:85366-96072 GCA_024139495.1 Backusella sp. ASU-2019c | reverse complement strand
AAAAAAAAAAAAAAAAAAAAAAAAAAAAAAATGATTTAGCACATTTATCAACTTGATAAGACTTTTGTCATTCTGTTGGCAAGCTTTCATGCTTTAGCCGATCTACTTTACGGAGATTTAACTGTTTTGTGTTTTCTCTTGACGTCATAAAATCATAGAAATTATATAGAACTTTTTAGTTCCATTTCGCTCATGCTTTTTAAGGTTTAGTTTTATTTCCCTATTTTGGCATTGGCATGAGCAAGTGTATTCAAGAAGCATATAAAGTGTAGGATTAGAATTTAAAATTAGAAGAAATATAATAATAAAATTCAAAAAAAGAACCAAATTCTTCCAGGCGGACATCTCCGTTATTTATTCGGCAAATCCATGTGAAGAATATACTTCTTGCATGTGATACCAAAATGAGAGATATGGGCAAAAACTAAAAAAAAAAGTGACTTATTTTGGGCAAATGATTAGAAATCAACAACTAGTATAAATAATGGTTTCTTTTTTTTTTCCCTCTTCCATCACCTTTTCATCTCGTATTTTAAAAAAAAAATCATATTTAAACAAGAAAAAATGTCCTCTCCATCCAAGGCTATGTTAAAATCCAATGTTCCGGGTGTATCTATTTTGGCACCTGTCACTGCTGCCGAAGCTGAAATCCTTTCCCCTCATGCATTACATTTCCTTGCAACGCTTCAACGTATCTTCAATCCCACCCGTAAGGAATTAATGGGAAAACGTGATGATAAACAAAAACAACTTGATTGTGGTGTCCTCCCAGAGTTTTTACCAGAGACTGCTCACATTCGGAATGATCCTACCTGGCGTGCCGCCGTTCCTGCTCCAGGTCTTCAAGATCGTCGTGTTGAAATTACCGGACCTGTCGACCGTAAGATGGTTATCAATGCGTTAAACTCTGGTGCTTATACTTTTATGGCTGATTTTGAAGGTAACTTTTTTCGTTTATGAGAGAGAGAGAGAAAAAAATTACGTTTATCTTGGTGTTAATATATCACTTTGTTTTTTATTATAAAAGATTCAAGTGCACCCACGTGGGAGAATTGTATCAGTGGACAAGTCAATTTGTGTGATGCTATCCGTGAAACAATTGATTTTACCAATGCTAATGGAAAAAAGTATAGTCTTCGTAAGGATGGTAAACTTGCCACTCTCATTGTCAGGTAAATAGATGTTCTTAAAAAGGAAATTAGTTGCATAAACTACATAAACTGGTTTGATTGGGTCATATTTCACTCCTTTTTTTCACATGAAAACAGGAGATATTACCATTTTCTCCAAACAAAACAGTGTCAAGATGAATAAGGGATAATTTGGCTAATATTGCAATTTTTATTTTAGACCCAGGGGATGGCACATGGTAGAGAAGCATGTACTTGTAGATGGTGAACCTTGCTCCGCTTCAATTTTCGACTTTGCTCTCTTCTTCTTCCATAATGCAAAGGAGTTGATTAAACGTGGAAAGGGTCCTTACTTTTATCTTCCAAAGATCGAATCTCACTTGGAAGCTAGGTAAATTTAAATTTGTTTATTTTTTCTTTTTTTAAAACAAAAACAATCAACTAATTTAATCTTTGTATCGTAGACTTTGGAATGATATATTTAATGTGTCTCAAGACATGATTAATATTCCCCGTGGTACTATTCGAGGTACTGTCTTGATTGAAACCATTTTGGCAGCCTTTGAAATGGATGAAATTATATACGAATTGCGTGACCACTCGTCTGGTTTAAATTGTGGACGCTGGGATTACATCTTCTCATTCATTAAGAAGTTCCGTGAGCACCCTCATTTTGTCTTGCCTGAAAGATCAGCCGTTACCATGACTGTGCCCTTCATGGATGCCTATGTACGTTTACTTATCCAGACTTGCCATAAGAGAGGTGTGCATGCCATGGGTGGTATGGCTGCTCAGATTCCAATCAAAAACGACCAAAAGGCAAACGACGCTGCCATGACCAAGGTACGCAATGATAAGATCCGTGAAGTCTCTGCCGGACATGATGGTACCTGGGTTGCCCATCCAGATCTTGTCAAGATTGCTCTTGATGTATTCGATGACCATATGCCTCAACCCAATCAGATTCACGTTCGTCGCGATGATGTTTCCGTTTCAAGCACAGATTTGATTGACATCAACTTTAGAGGAGCAATTACTGAGGAAGGTATTAGGGAAAATATTCAGGTGGGATTAGCATACATGGAGTCATGGCTTCGCGGAGCTGGATGTGTTCCTATTAATCACTTGATGGAAGATGCTGCAACAGCTGAAATATCTCGCTCTCAATTATGGCAATGGGCTCGTCACAACTCACGCACAGACAAAGGAAAAGTCATTACTGGCCAGTATCTCTTGGCTCTTCTTGATGAAGAAACGAATAAGCTCAAGAAAAATTTGGGGAACAAGTATGCCTCTTCCAAGTTTGAAGCAGCAAAGCAAGCATTTGCTACCAACATTACTGGTGAAAGATATGACGATTTCCTTACGACACTGTTATATGATGATATTGTATCTGCTTCATCCAAAGCTCGCTTATAATTCTATCCCCCTCCCCCTCTCTCTTTCTCCTTTACTTTATCTCAATTCCCTCTCATTAACAACCTTCTCACGATCAAACCAATCGAAATTTGTACACACAAACATTAAAAATCTATTTGTTTAAAACATTCTAAGACTAAGTTATGTCCTATTTTTAAAAGACAACATAAATTGAGAAGTTTGGAATCTACAGAGAGATAATATTTTTTTAAATAAATACAAGAGTATAAAATTAGATTAAGCTTGCAGCAACTACGTAAAAAAAAAAAACCAGAATAGATTGTTTTGACAGTGATATATGGAGGCAAGTAACCCCTTACGGAAATAAGCTAAATTTGGAATCATATAAAGGCAAAAAGCAGGTGATCACTGCAAACACACGGAAAGTGAAAAGAACCATTACTTTTTTCTTTTCTTTTTTTTTTGGGGGGGGGCTTGTGGTATTATGCCAGTTGGGTCATCCTGATAATGGTTTAAATAAATTCCTATATGAAATGATCCTCCTTTATTTAATTTTATTTTAGTTTTAAAAATTAGAGGCCATGTTATGAAAAGAAAAAGAAAAAGAAAAAGAAAAAGAAAAAGAAAAAGAAAAGAGCAAAAAAAAAAAACTAGATATTATATAAGATATTTAGCATAATATTTATACACTTTATTGTTGCTCTTTTTTTATCATTATCGTTTAAAAATATAGGTCAATAGCACAATACTCATTGTCTGAAGATGTTTTATTTTTTTGTTGGGTACTACTGGTGGTATTGAGGGAGTTTTACTTGTCGTTATCTTCTGAATCGTAATTGATATCATTATTTGCATCATCATCCTCACTGGGTGAATCGTAGTTGATATCATTGTTTGGATCACTGTCTTCGTTGGGCGAATCATAATTGAGGTCATTGTTGTTGTCTAATGCTGCTTCCATTCTTGCTAATCTTTCTCTGAGTTGCCTGATCTCTTCATCTTTTCGTATCTGCTCTTGTTGAAGACTATCAAAGTTTTTCTGCAAGGCATCCTTACTCTTCTTATTTTTTTTATTTTCACTTTCTGCCATGCCGAGTTTTAGTTGAAAAGCATCCGCTAGTGCTTTCATTTTGTCGTCAATTAGCTTGTTAACGTATTGATCATTGTTACTCGTTGACAATGAAGGTTGATTTTGCTCCTTATTAGTCACAACTGTATTATTGTTACTTTGGATGATTGCATTATTGATGCCTTCTTCTCCTACGTAAATAATGTTATCTGCTATTTCAAATCAAAAACGCATAATTGAATATTACCATTTCCACTATTTTTAGCATAATATCCCAAGGCGTTTAATCTGACTAATGCATCCTTTGCCTCTTCAACGCTATTATCGGTAGCCTTTTGATACCAATTAACTGCTTCTTGTAGATCCCTGACTTCATTTTGATTCTCGTAAAGTTTTCCTAAGCTGAATTGGCCAAACATTTGACCATTATCTATTGCCTTTTTATACCATTCAATAGCAGTATTAATATTTTTAGTAACACCATATCCATTTTCGTAGAAGGAACCAACAGCATTCATAGAAGACGCATGTCCAGCAGAAGCGGCTTTTCTGTACCAGACCAAAGCTTCACCATAATCCTTTGATATGCCAAATCCATAATGATACATAATACCCATATTCATTTCAGCTTCTTTATTTCCGTTAGAAGCTGCCTTTTGATACCATTCCATTGCTACTTTATAATCTTGAGAGACACCCGAGCCAACATGATACATAGTGCCAATACGTAACTGAGAATCAGAAACTCCGTTAGAAGAAGCCTTTTGGTGCCACTCCATTGCCAGCGCGTAGTTTTTCGCTACACCCCGACCATAAAAATATAAATCTCCAATATGCGTATAAGCGCTGGTATTTCCGTTTGCAATCGCGTTTTGGTACCATTCCATTGCTAATTCATAATCTTGAGGCACTCCAAAACCTTTACCATATAGGGAACCAATAATGGCTTGGGCGTCGGCATTTCCGTTGAAAGCTGCCCTCTGGTACCACTCCATTGCTATTTTATAGTCTTGAGGCACACCCCAACCTTCGTAATACAGTTGACCTATATTATTTTGTGCCTTGTCATTTTTGTCCAAAGCTGCCTTTTGGAACCATTCCATAGCCAGTTTATAATCTTGAGATACACCAAAGCCATCACGATACATTGTACCAATATATAATTTAGAGTTGATGTTCCCTTTCGACGCTCCTTTTCGGTACCAATCAATTGCTAATTGGTAATCTATAGGTACACCCAAACCATAGTAATATAAATTACCAAGGTTAACTTGAGCACTAGTATTACCATTTGAATCTGCCTTCTTGTACCATTCCATTGCTAAGTTGTAGTCCTGTGAGACACCCAAACCCTCATGATATAGGATAGCAATATCTAATTGAGCACCATCGCTTCCCATAGAAGCTGCTTTTTGGAACCATTCCATTGCCAGGCCATAATCTTGAGATACACCCAAACCATCCTTATACATTGAGCCAATGTTATAGTGAGCCAAGTTATTTCCTCCAGAGACTGCCTTTTGGAACCACTCCATTGCTACTTTGTAATCTACAGCTACACCTGTACCATTTTTATAACAGGCACCGATATTGTTTTGAGCCATGGCATTTCCGTTGGAAGCGGCCTTACGGTACCATTCCATCGCAACATTATAATCTCGAGTTACGCCTAAAGCCTCATCATACATATATCCAATACTAGTTTGAGCATCAGAATTCCCTTGAGCAGCTGATTTTTGATACCATTCCAGCGCCAGTTTATAATCTTGAGGTACACCCTGGCCATTTCGATAAAGAGCACCAACACTATACTGACCACTCGCGTTTCCGCTAGACGCTGACTTTTGATACCACTCCATTGCCCGTTTGTAATCTTGAGCTACGCCTAGTCCATCTTTATATAATGCGCCAATATTGTTTTTAGCCATAGTATTTCCACCAGCGGCCGCTTTTTGATACCATTGCATAGTTATTTTGTAATCTTGAGATACGCCCGAGCCATTTTGATACATAATACCAATATTGTTGTAAGCCATTGTACTTCCACTAGAAGCTGCCTTTTGATACCATTCCATTGCTAGACCATAATCTCGAGGTACGCCCAAACCTTCGTCATAAAGGTATCCGATATTAGCTTTGGAGTTAGTGTTCCCTTGAGAAGCTGCCTTTTGATACCACTCCATTGCTACTTTATAATCTCGAGTTACGCCTTGGCCATCTTTGTACATTAATCCAAGAAGATCTTGAGCACTGGCGTTTCCACTAGAGGCTGACTTTTGAAGCCATTCCACTGCTAGTTCATAATCTTGAGGTACACCCTGGCCATTTTTATACATTGTGCCAATATTATATTGGGCCATAATACTTCCGTTGGCATTTGCTTTCTGAAACCACTGCATTGCTGTTTTGTAATCTACAGACCTCCCCAAACCGTCTTTATACATCATACCAATGTTATTTTGTGCCATGTTACTTCCGCCAGCGGCTGCCTTTTGATACCACTCCAACGCCAGACTATAATCCTGAGTTACACCCAAACCTTCGTCGTAGAAATATCCAATGATAGCCTCAGAATCATGCTGTCCATCAGAAGCTGCTTGTTTAAACCACTCCATCGCTATTTTATAATCTTGAGCTACACCCTGGCTGTTTTTATACATTGTACCGATATTATATTTAGCCAGACTATTTCCAGCAGCAGCTGCCTTCTGGAACCACTGCATTGCTACTTTGTAATCTATGGGTACGCCCAGCCCGTCTTTATACATAAAGCCAATGTTGTTTTGAGCCATAAGATTTCCGTTTGACGATCCTTTTTGATACCATTCCATTGCGAGCTTATAGTCCTGCGATACGCCCAAACCTTCGTCATACATGTATCCAACCTGCAATTGTGATTGACCGTACTTTGCTTTTGCTCCTTTGTAAAACCATGCAAATGCTTTAGCGTTATCTTTGATATCATTGTAATAGTCACAGCCAATACTATGAAGTGTTTCTCCATCGTTATCCTTCGCCTTTTTTATTTGCTCTTTTGTTAATACAATTCCATCCTCTGGTTTTTGAAAAAATGATAATTTTACAGTAAGTATGTAGATATTTAAATGATGAGTCACTAAGAAGCGACTTACTCTTTAAAGCTGAAAATAATTCTTCATCTTTTTTAAATATTTTAAACATTGTTTGATTTATTATGAAAAATAGAGAAAAGGATGAGAAAAAGAAAGTATGCAGTGTTTTATAACTTCTTTTTTTTTTTTCGTGATACCAAAATAATTTTGTGATTATTATACTACGCCACTACTTATACTAAATTACACCCATTTAGAATGATAAGGCTTTGTCAAATGTCTCTTATAAAACTGGCATTTCCATTTTCGTTTATAACAAAGGGATTAAAGGAAATACCTACTAATTTAGAAGTCTTTGAATATATAACTGGAATCATATAAACTTTTGTAAAGGTTGCTTCAGATCAGGATGACTCAGGTGATGCACCATACCACAGATATTCCAAAAATAGAAGTACTGTGTACTACTCTAAACAATGAAAAGGTAGACTGATGCACTGAATACATTACTTCTAACATATTATGTTTCGTTTCTTGTTCACTATTTAAAGGCTTTCTTTTAAAGTACAATATTATGGATTATATTTTTACCAATTGCAAAAGGTACATACTAGGTTAAATACACTCCAAAAAAATAGTGAGTTGCAATAAACATATTGCTCCAAGTATTTTTTTGTAACATTGGTAGGACAGCATTAACTACCAATGAATGATGCAACGTTGTTGTTTATTATTGCTAGTGTGACACCTACTTTGTAGCACGGGTATTGCTAAATAAGGTAGTTCAATGAGGCTGGGGCTTAAGCACTAATAATAAAAACTTTCTCTTCTACTTGACCATTCACTCACACACAAACACATACTTTCCTCATATATATAAGTGTGTGTATAATTTTGTCCTCTTTAAAATTAGAATATTTTTCTATGAAGAGTAATAAAAGAAAAATAATATACTAAGAATTTACTTAATGACAAAAAAGCACTTGTGTAATTTTTAGTACCAACTCATCTCCAACTTGAAATGGTATGTAAATCAATTATTTGTATGTTTTATTATTACATTTTCTGTATTATTATCGAAGCAGCTGATTATTTTAAATATATTTGGCGCGATCTTCGTTAGATCGATCTGCTTTTATTCGTGTCTGTTGGCAATTTGTTGGGAATTATTACTGGCGCTAGGATCATCACCTTTATCACTATGTTCAATATCTGAATCATAGTTGATATCATTATTTGCATCATCCTCACTAGGTGAATCGTAGTTGATATCATTATTTGGATCACTGTCTTCATTGGGCGAATCATAATTGAGGTCATTGTTGTTGTCTAATGCTGCTAATCTTTCTCTGAGTTGTCTGATCTCTTCATCTTTTCGAATTTGTTCTTGTTGAAGATTATCATATTTCCTTTGCAAGGTATCCTTACTCTTTTTATATTTTTTAATTTCCTTTTCTGCTACGCCGAGTTTTAGTTGAAAAGCATCTGCTAGTGCTTTCATTTTGTCGTCAAATAGCTTGTTAATGCATTGATTATTGCTACTTGTTGACGATGAAGGTTGATTTTGCTCCTTATTAGTCATAGTTGTGGTATTGCTGCTTTGGGTGATTTTATTATCGATATCATCTTCTTCTATACAAAAAAAAAAGGTTATTCTCTATCTTAAATCAAAAACGCATAAATGAATGTTACCATTTTGGTCGTTGTCAGCATAATATCCCAAGTCATTTAATCTTTTTAATACATCCTTTGATTCCTCAACATTATTATCGGCAGCCTTTTGATACCAATTAACTGCTTCTTGTAGATCTTTGACTTCATTTTGGTTCTCGTAAAGCTCTCCTAAGCTGTATTGACCAAACATCTGGCCATTATCTACCGCCTTTTTATACCACTCAACAGCGGTGTCGATATTTTTAATGACACCATGTCCATTTTCGTACAGGTCACCGATATTATTCATAGAAGATGCATGTCCAGCAGCAGCTGCTTTCCTGTACCAAACCAAAGCTTTACCATAATCCTTTGATACGCCCAATCCATGATTATACAGACTACCAATATTTGCTTGAGCATCTGTACTCCCGTTAGAGGCTGCCTTTTGGTACCATTCCATTGCTCGTGTATAATCTTGAGAGACACCTATACCATCATGATACATAGTGCCAATACGAAATTGAGAGCCAGAAGCTCCGTTGGAAGCTGCTCTTTTATACCACTTCATTGCTGTTTTGTAGTCTTGAGGTACACCCCAACCGTCATAATACAGTTGACCTATATTATTTTGTGCTCTGTCATTTTCATCGGAGGCTGCCTTTTGATACCATTCCATTGCCAGCTTATAATCTTGAGATACACCCAAACCATCACAATACATTGTACCAATGTAATATTTAGAATTGCTATTTCCTCGTAACGCTCCCTTTTGGTACCAATCCATTGCTAATTGGTAATCTATAGGTACACCCAAACCAAAGTAATATAAATTACCAAGGTTAACTTGAGCTCTATCATTACCGTTTGAATCTGCATTCTTGTACCATTCCATTGCTAAATTATAGTCCTGCGAGACACCCCAGCCTTCATGATATAGAACGCCAACTTCAAATTGAGCACCACTGTTTCCCATGGAAGCTGCTTTTTGGAACCATTCCATTGCCAGGCCATAATCTTGAGATACCCCCAAACCATCTTTATACAGTGAGCCAATGTTATAGTGAGCCAAGTTATTTCCTCCAGAGACTGCCTTTTGGAACCACTCCATTGCTACTTTGTAATCTATGGATACACCTGTACCATTCTTATAAAAAGCACCAATGTTATTTTGAGCCATGGCATTTCCGTTGGAAGCGGCCTTACGGTACCATTCCATCGCAACATTGTAATCTCTATGTACGCCCAAACCCACATCATAAAAATATCCAATACTCGTTTGGGCATCCGAATTCCCTTGAGAAGCTGACTTTTGATACCATTCCAGCGCCAGTTTGTAATCTTGAGGTACACCCAGTCCCTCATCATACAAATACGCAACACCAAGTTGAGAACTAGGACTCCCTTGATCAGCTGCCTTTTGAAACCACTTCATTGCCAATGTATAATCCTGGGTTACGCCTTGGCCATCTCTGTACATATAGCCAAGAAGATCTTGAGCGCCAGCGTTTTCACTAGACGCTGACTTTTCAAGCCATTCCACTGCTAGTTCATAATCTTGAGCCACACCCTGACTACTTCTATACATTATGCCAATATTATACTGAGCCATTGTACTCCCACCAGTAGCTGCCTTTTGAAACCACTCCATCGCCAGACTATAATCCTGAGTTACACCCAAACCTTCGTAATAAAAATATCCGATATTAGCTTGAGCATCATGCTGTTGATCAGAAGCTGCTTTTTTAAACCACTCCATCGCTATTTCATAATCTTGAGCCACACCTTGGCCGTTTTTATACATTGTACCGATATTGTATTGAGCCATACTATCCCCGCCAGCAGCTGCCTTCTGAAACCATTGCATTGCTAGTTTGTAGTCGATGGGTACGCCCAAACCGTTTTTATACATATTGCCAACGTTGTTTTGAGCGATAAGAACTCCATTTGAAGATGCCGTTTGATACCACTCCATTGCTAGTTGATAATCTTGCGATACGCCCAAGCCTTCGTCATACATGTATCCAACTTGCGACTGTGAACGTCCATAGTTTGCTTTTGCTCCTTTGTAAAACCATGTGAATGCTTTAGCGTTATCTTTGATGTCATTGTAATAGTCGCAGCCAATACTATGAAGTGTCTCTCCATCGTTATCCTTCGCCTTTTTTATTTGCTCTTTTGTTAATATAATTCCATCCTCTGTTTTTTTTGAATAAATGATAGTTTTATATTAATTTTTTGGCATTTAAATGATGAGTCAATAAGAAGCAACTTACTCTCTAAAGTTAAAAATAACTCTTCATCTGATTCTTTATCATTTTTAGATATGTTAAACATTGTCTAGTTTTTTATGAGAAATAGAGAAAGAGACGAGAAAAAGGAAGTGTACAGTATATTTATAAC
>VCJM01001707.1:5128-17058 GCA_024139495.1 Backusella sp. ASU-2019c | reverse complement strand
AAAAAAAGGGAGAAAGTAGAAGTTGTTGATAATGAAAAAAAAAAAAAAAGAAGGTAATCAATGCCCTTTCTTTTTATATATAAATCTCTCGGACTCAAATATGGTATATGTTTCGTTGGGCCTGATCTTTCTCTCACTAGATTTTTTTTTACAAACTCAAAAAGGAATCGACCAATGACATTGATTCATTGGGCCACGATTGAAAATCTGGATGCCTCTGATATTCAGAATGTTTGGAAAACTGAATTTTCTAATGTTAAATAACGACCTTTTTTTTATTATTATTATTATCAATCTTGAAAGGGAACATGATCTTAGTATTCGATATGTTTTATTGTATTGTTTTTAATGAGTGTATTTGATAATCCCAATATAATCGATCTGTAAAGGAGATCTCTTCTTTCTTAATAAACTGAACTATGATTAGTATCACACAAAGACGATGTTTTGATGTTATTTAGTGTATGACCCCACATCACCACACGTGGGGTATGGTGAAGACTGTAAGGCTATTACCTTGCAAACAGAAATTCTAAAGACTATATTATCTCATTGGTCAAAGACAACACTTGATCTAGATAAAACTCAGACACACAAATACTACGACATTATGTTATGTAAATAAAATGACTTTTAACATGAAATGTATCATTTTGATGAAATCAATAAACTAAATTCAAGTGATATATATAAAAAAAAAAACCATACTTAAATTTAGTGAAAGATAGTTTTATATATAACAGTTATAACAGGCACGAGGATCACGTTTTCAAAAAGCAAGGATCTTATTTAATAAGAAAAAAGGAAGAAATTGATTTCTGTAATAAAAAAGAAAAGATAGAAAACTCCCCACACCTCCCTTCACCGTTCAATGCCATTTTTGTGTTGCTCAATTGAAAAGCAAATGGGTAATCTGATTTAGAAAGTGAGAAAAATAATTTGGACCGAGGTACCACAAGTCGCAGTGAGCAACACAAGAACATTTGCCATTTTTCCTGGCTCTCGCCACTCTGTAAATAATTCCAATCACTGATCCCAAGCAAACTGATTGGTTATTTCCATGTCGATTTAAACACATGCAAAAAGATCTTCATTCGAATGGCTCGTACTTGATAGTACAATGCATGCTAATTTTTTTTTTCCTTTTTGTTGAACAAATCAAACCTTAATCAAGGTAAAAACGAGATACCAATGCTATAATTAACATTTGATCAAGTCGGTCATATTCATGACATTGAATATAGGTCGATATCTTATGCAAATAGATTGTGTCGCAACATTGGAAAATTGAGAAAAAAATAAGATTTGATTTTATTATATCATAAAAAATAAAAATAAAAAAATGTTTAAACTAAAATGATAAAATGCATAATAAATTAGATGAAATGAGAGAAGAAGAAAAAAAGGGATAATCCACTGATTTGCTGATCTAATTTTTGTTAAATAAACTCTCCATCTCTTCCAGAGTTCTTCCCTTTGTTTCTGGTATAAACCAGCATCCAACAAAGCAGCAAATACAACACGCACCGAAAAAGAAGAAAACACCTGAAACGGTATGTGCCATAAATAAAGGTATACAGTAGGAGATGAGAATGGAAAATCCCCAGTTTAGGCCATATGTCAAAGCAAGTCCCTTTGCTCTTGTTCTCATGTTGAAAACCTCGGCAGGATACACATATGAAGCAATGCCCCAGCTGAAGGCATATGTAGCTGTAAAGATGTAGATAAAGGCAATGATGGTGTTGCGTGCATCTGCATTGTTGATAGTCACAGTATAATTCTCAACATCCACAACGGTATAGACATTAAACATGGCACCAACAACAAACATGCTGATACCCATCACTGAGGCACCGACCAAAAAGACAGGCTTACGACCCCATTTGTCAATACAAAAGTGTAACGAGATACCAGTAGCAATAAACGCTAAAAGACTGGATCCACCAGTCGTTGCAATCGAAGCAGAGACATCACTTAGACCAGCATTCTGGAAGATGGAGGGAGCATAGTACGAAATGGCGACACTGCCAGTGAACGATGTGGAGATGGCAATGAAGAATGAAATCAAGGTCCGTTTCAGATTGCCTGCCTTAAAAAGCTCCATATAGGAACGATGACCGAGCGACCGTTCAAATTCAATCTCGGACACAATGGCATCGTACTCGTTTTCCACCACAAAGTGATACTCGGGAACTTCATGAAGATCGGCTAGCACTTTCTTTGCTTCATCGTATCGTTCCTTATCAATCAACCAACGTGGAGAGAACGGCAGGACGGTAATAGAAGTACCAAAGGCAATCACCACCACGATTTGAATCAGCCAAGGGGCTCTCCAGCACCAATTGCTGTTTGAAATATAGCTTGTACCAAATGTCACAAAGTAGCCAACAACCTGTCCAAAGGTGGACATTAGGGTATAGAAACTGATCAATCGGCCACGGATATCAGGGGGTGCAATTTCAGAATGGTATAATGGGATGGCATTACCCATCAATCCGGATCCATAACCTCCCACCATTCTACCAGCAAGTAAAATACCAAAATTGACACCAATCAGCTCAAGCAGGATACCAATACAAAGCGCACATGATGCTCCAATGATGGAATACTTTCTACTAAATCGATCTAGGAAAAAGTGTTGGTTGAGAATATCTAGGATAAATTGATTCTGTATTTTACCACATAAAACACCAGAAGAAAACGATCCCAAGGCTGCCGTCATCAAATAAAGTGCAAGAAGCAATCCTTGCAAGTAAACAATCTGATCCGGATCGAAAAACTGATCGTTAAATGTAGGCATAGCCATAATACCACTGATGGAGCCCGTATCATAACCACACACAAAACCACCTATCGCTGCAACAAATGCTGATACGTACACGGCTTTTCGGAACTTGTTTGGTTCATCTTGTGAAAAATCCTCCTTGATGTAATTTTCAACTTGTCCAGAAGGAAATTTTTCCAAACTCATTATCGAAAAGAGATGCGCTTTGTTTTCTTTTGGGACATGTCTAAAATAAAAAGGAAGTTTTAGAACAAAGAAAAGGCTCCGACAAAAATATGTTAAAAAAATGTCTCAATGATGATAATGAAACCCGATAATGTTATTGTTAAGTTCATCTTATCGTGCATGAAACAAATCAAATCACTAAAAAAAAGATATACTAAAAAAAAAAGTTTTAGCCCTGATTTCGGATTCAAAAATGCAGAATGAAGAGAAAACAAGACTTTCTTTTTTCTTATATTTTTAGTCCAATGAATTAGAATGGATGTGACATTTGTCATTGTAGAAAAGTATTGGCATCTTGGACAGGAACATTTTATTAAGAAATCAATCTCACGAAGTCATCATTATCTCTTGTTAAAGCTTTATATGGATAACACCTGTATACCTTATAAATATCCTGGTTGATTATACCTTGAAAGGATCAAGAGCATACATATTTTTTGATCTGATTGCTTGGTAACTACATTAGTTTATTTAGAAGCGGAGATCTTGGTGCTGTTTTAACAAAATGTTTTATATACGTTAATCAATGATTTTTTTTTTAAAAAAAAGAAAGGATTTTATTATAATCTCTTATTAAAAAAAATATATGGAGGATTTCTTTTTTTTTTGACTAAGATCTTGATTTATCTCTTACAGCATCTGTAAACAAAACGTAAGCCATTTCCGAATCACAACTTTTTGCTTATCAACAACAACTTACCAAAATAAGGATGTGCCATAGCCTCCTTTGCAGTGAGACGCTCTTGATGATCATATCTTAATAGTTTATCCAAAAAGTCCACAGCTTCGTTTGTGACAAAGCGCTGATTTTCAGTATTCATAAACTTGTGCCATGGCTTACGGGGATAACGTCCAAGTTGAGTATTGTATTCAGGATCAAGTTTGATGTCGTATTTCTCAATGTATTTGAATAAGTCGTCTGTACCAAGAACACGAGCAATCCTTACTAATTGATCGTAATTGTCATGTCCGTGAAAGAAGGGTTCTTTACGGAATATCTATATATGTATATATCTTAGTCATGTACATATATATATGCATATTAATCCCTTTCTTACCATACTCGCAAACATACACCCAAAACTCCACAAGTCCAAACTATAGTCATATTCTTGGAAATCCACTAAAAGTTCGGGACCTTTAAAGTATCGTGATGCCACACGGACATTGTATTCTGTTCCAGCATGATAGAACTCTGCTAATCCCCAATCAATCAATCGTAACTACAAGACAACCATTAATGTATGTATGTAAAATACTTTATTCTTGTTTTTACCTCTCCTTTCTCATGATCAATCATGACATTGTGTGGCTTCACATCACGATGCATAATACCTTTAGAGTGACAATAATCCAAAGCCTTTTATATATATATATAAACTCAATCACTCTGCTTATTTATTTTACTTTTCATTTATATAAATACCTTTAATAGCTCAAACATGTAATATTGAATATCATAAACTGTAAATCTTGGATAGAGTATCTTGAAATCAGTATTATTCACGTATTCAAAGATGATGGCTGGTGTTTTGGACTACACAAGGTGGAAAATTAGAATCGAAAAAGAAAAAAAAAACCCTTTGTCTACAATTACCGTTTGTTCGCGAACAATATCCAAAAGCCCAACAATATTTGTACCACCAGCTAAATTTTGAAGAATCTTTATTTCGCGCTTAATCTTCTTCTTTTTCACCGGTTTCAAGGCCTTAATGACACATTTCTCGTCGTTGGTAATGTTGATACCCTCAAACACTTCGGAATACTTTCCACGGCCCACTTTGCGTACAATCTCGTAATCTTCTTGGTTTCTAAATATAACCAAAAAAAAATTAACAAAACCATCCTTTTATATCTACTATGCCACTTTTTACCCCCACACAACTTGAAGGTTGTCGTAGTCCCAGTACGTGCTAGGCATATTGTTATTGTAGTCAGCATAGCACCGAGAAATACTTTTTGTTTGCGCGTTTCCTGTACTATTCATGTTTTTACTTGATATATTTATAAAAAGAGTGAGTAAATAAATGGAAAAAAAATTAGAAGATAAAAAAATAAACACTCACTATAACTTGATCATTGCATTTTTCCGTTCACTCTCATCCACTCTCTTGGTCATATTCAACTCCGCGCCAATGAAAAGCGCGACAATGATGCCACTACGTAAAGATGAGTGAGTATACAATGTTTGTGATAGTAGCAAGTAAAGTTACCTTAATGCTTTTTTATACATCTCGTTTATTATTAAAGTCACAAGTAGCTAATTCGTATCTATTTTGATACCTATACCATTATTATTAGTACTATTATGACATCCTATTTTGTGCAATTATCTACTATACATGTTGACTCTTCTTCACATTTTATGCATAATACATAATGATAATAACAATAATAACAAAAAAAAAAGGCGTTTGATAACACCCCTTTTATCATTACTGTTATTACTACCATTAATATATACTAAAGACATGGTAGATGGTTTATTCTCAGATGTCTTGTATATGTAATTTATGCTAAAGAATGCAAGAGTTTGAACAAGTACAAAATGCACAGAAACACAACCTACTTTAATTTATAATGATAATAAAAATAACGAAAAAAAAAAAATGTGGAAGACAAGAAAGAAAAGTGTGTTATTGGAAAAAGACCAGCCCTTAATTAATTCCAAAATGCAACTGCACTATAATAGGATCACACCCCCTTTTTCTCTCTCTCTCTCTCTCTTGTCGGTGACTCTTTTAAAATAATGGAAGATCAAATTATTTATAAAGCCATTCAGAGTAAGTAAACATCAGTTGAAAGAAATATATGTTGACCAAATAGAGCTAGTTTACAATAGGAGACTTGAGATCTGTTGGTCACATTATCGTTACTCTCTCTCGGTTCCTCTCCTTCTTTTTTCCTTATTATTGGTATTTATTATTTAAAAACAATAGAAGGACACACCAACTGTACTGATAGTAGTAATACTACTTTTGATCTATTGTGTCATGCAGCCATTTTAAAGCGGATGAAAATAAAACCAAAATGAATATAGCACTGTCATGACACGAAATACAAGTTTCACGTGACCAACTGGCCAATTTTTTTTTTCCATTATGGTTTTATATCACTTGTTTTATAAGTGTTATATACTTGATTTCACTTCAAATAATACGAGCGAATGTTGCGCCATTGATTTATATAGAGAATGAGCATACCATTATATATAAATAGATCAAGTTTATCTCATACAAATAAGGAGAAGAACGATGCTTTGATTGATTTATGCAGCGTGACTTTTTTCGCATTCGTTTATCAGAATAATGAAAACATGATTTATTATTCAAGTACAATAGAAGAAAGCTTGTTTATCTTTCTTTCTCTCTCTCTTTCTCTTTCTCTTTCTTTCACTCTTTTTCTGACTTCACTATGATTCATAAAAAACACACTTGTCTACAGAGAGAATGCGTGTTTCCACATTACGCAAACGCAGAAATATGTGACTCATGAAGGTCAAGGTTTTTCTTTTTTTTTTAGTACATTGGAGAGCATAAGCACGGTAGTCTATTATATAAGTTGAATCGTTTGGTGTTTGCATTCTTTGAACAAGAGAGCTATAAACTTCTCAAAACTAAGCTGGCAATGGCTTTGTTGGTACTTTTATCAAAGAAATACTAGGACAAGAAAGAGAAATATATAGATCTTATAGTTTTATCAAGCTAGAGAAGAATATAATGGTATTGAGACGCAAGAACTACCTGTTTTCTTTTGAAAGAACAATGTTGTGCTAAATTATAAATCTAAAACAATCCATTGTGTATCGGAAGGTAATAGTTCTTGGCACTCAGCTAACAGATTGCTGAAATTCTTTCCACATAGAAGATCTATATACCAAAACGAAAGAGTAAATCATAAAGTATTTTTTGACATGCAAAAAACTAATTCTAATTTCTGCTTTATCTTCACACACACTTGTAGTACATTAATAAAAACTACCATCAAAATAGATTAATTATAAGTGCTCATGACTCTTGGCCAATAAAAGAAAAAACGGTAAAAAGTTTTCCACAGTATAGCCGTACAAAATTTATTCGGCTTAAAATATATAAATAGACGAGTTTTTTTTTTTTTTAACTCAGTAATTACCACCTTTTTCTTTTCTTTTTTTCCCACTTCTCCCATTCACCTGTTTATCCCCTTCGTCATATCTTGACTTCCCCCTTTTCAATATAAAAAAAGTGTCTTAATATATTCACTTGTATAATAATAATAGTTATAATAATAATGATGATTGAAAATAATAATTATTTGGACTTACTGTGTTCAGATGTATTTGATCAAAACTCTTCTCCTTTTATCTTTTCTCATGATCAATTCCAACCCCTTCCTATGATTGATAGAAATTTACCTTCCCCTATACTGCCTACTAGTTCACTTGATAGCCCTGAATATTTAGGCATCAGTGACAGCAGTAATAACTCTATTGACCCAGAGTTGCTGCAAAATATCCCCATATCAGTACTTAAATCACTTGCTGATATGTACCGTAAACAAGATACAACTTGTAATGAAACTCTTGAGCAGCTGCTTAACTTTGAAAATGGTTATAACGCTACAATGGTCCCTACTACTTCTATAGTTGACAATATCAGTGATGCCTCTACACATGTGTTCTCAACACCGACCACACCTGATCCCCCTTCCAGCAAAGATAAAAAGCATCGCTCCCGCGGTGAGCAAGAATGTCATAATTGCCATGTCAAGAAAACCCCACTTTGGCGTAGAACTCCTGATGGCGCACACCCTCTCTGTAATGCTTGTGGTTTATACTACAAGCAGAATGGATCTCATCGTCCTCTTCGCGTTCGTGAGATGAAACATGGCTCAAAGCGTTCCTCTACTGCTACTGCTGTCTCCTCTACTTCTCCCAGCATCTCTGATATCTCAGTTACAGCTGTTGTTGAAGCTGCAGCTAATCTTCTTCGTCCTCTTCTTACTCCATCCACGTCACAAACACACTTGTTCCAGCAATGCAATACCTGTTCAAAGCTTATAATATCCTGGAAGAAAAGCGATAATGGTGTCATCGTCTGTGACACATGCGCCCTGCAACATGACTTGGGGCTAAAGCGTCGTCATGAAAGTATTGAAAGTGACAACACTGGAAGTCAGTCGCCAACCAAGAAACAAGCCATCAGTTCTGACGTGAACACTGTACCATCCTTGTTTCCTCCAGTTCCAGCAGCATTGCCACACCAACAAGCATGGCAGCAAACACAAAATCAATATCCTCAAAATCTTAAGACGGCAATACAGTCTAGAGAATGGAAAGAAATGGATGATGATCACTTCAAAACACTTTTGAACCAAATGAGTTTTCAGCAAATGGATGGCTTCTTGAGTATGCTTGAACGAAGATGTTCCATCTTGCGTTCGGTATTATGCCCAGAAAAAAGAATGAATTAAGAATCATCATTCAACAAAGTCTTTTGGCGTTAGCAAAACACGTCTTGACTTCTTTTTTTTTTATTCTTTTTTTTTTATTTTTGTTTGATTTTATTTTTTTTATATTTGGTCTTCATTGTTGAGAAAAAAAAAACTGTACATGTTCAACATCTTGTATACCCTTCCTAAAAAGCAACCATTCCAGAAAATCTAATGTCTTTTTTGAGTTTAACCTATTATATTTCTGTCAAAAACAAAGAGAAATATAGTAGAAAGTGTAGTAAAATGGTATGATTGGTTGATTAGTCAAAAGGCTAATATTCTTATCTGACTATACCATTTTACTACACTTTCTACTACATTTTTCTGTGTTTTTGGCCTAAACGTATTGGGTTCAACTAGGATAGGACATTGTTTTTTCTTTTGTTCAACACACACACATATTCCATTATATCTCAAACGATAAACTAACATCAACCAGATTGTATCTCCCTCCCTCCCCCTCTTTTTCTCCCCTTTAACCATTTCCTCGTTATTCTTCATAATATGAATATATCAAACAATAGTAATTAATAAAAGAAAAAAAAAACATTTTAATCATTATATGTTAAGGATTTATATTTGCGCGTAAAGTAACTTCAGCTGTTACTGTTGTTGTTGAAGCATTTTCTCTGCTCTTCTTCTTCTCCACTTGGGACTATATTTAAGAATGATGGGAATACAAACGTTTGAAGCAATCAAAATAAGACCGACAGTAGTAAACATCCAACCAGCACCTAATGTTTGAATTCCTGGATCAATGCAAACAGTAGCAAGGGCACTGATGGTGTTGTCGTAAATTAGTACTACTATTTGCTTTCAATTATAAATATAGTTACCCTAGTAAACATCTCACTAGATTATTTGATGCGGTAATTGAGGCTCCTTTTCCCGGGAAAAGGTCAACTACTAACGTTTGTGTGCAAGTCAAAATACATATGATAGTAGCAGAGGCTTATGACAATAAGTTAGTAAATGGAGATAGATGAGGAACATATAAAAATTTACCAAAGAATTGCAAGACCAACATAACAGGAAGTGGGGCATTTACAACAAAGCACCATCCATAAACAAGTGCTATTAATTGTGTGATACTCAGAGGAATCCAAAGTGATCTGAATCTTGCGCGGAATATAGGAAATTCGGCTGTCGTTAAGCCTTCATTCAAGTTATTCTCAGAGTTGTTTTCCCTTATCTGCTCTGATACTATTCGGTAATCACGATCAAGCAATCGACCTTCCAAAATTGAACCAACAATCGTACCAAATCCTGAAGCAAGGAAACAAAACCCAATTTGAGTTTCAGACAGTCCATAATGAATAATAAACTGGTTTGTTGTTGATGTCAAATAACAATAGAACAAAAAATAATGTAGGCCTGAAAAGAAAAGTAAAATAAAAACATCGGGTTCAAGTAGATACAAGAAGGGTGAAAAAAAGTTGAGTTTAGGTGGATTTCTTTTTTTTCTTATTTCCTCAATAAGTTCTTCGTCCAGCTTTCCACGACGCCGCGCTAGCCATTGAAAAGGAGTTGGATTGTAATAACCAGATCCATTACCAACTATTGACCGAAGCGTCTCTTGTACAAAAATACTAACTGAAATAAGGGCAACAATGCCAACAATCAATAAAATCCAGAAAAGCCACCTAAGGCAAATCAAAATGTTAAATCAGCATATTCATTTTGAGTTCCTATTACTATCTGCTTTACCTCCATGATAGTTGATCAGTAACAACTCCACCTACACTATAAAACTTAATTAGCAAACTTTCACGATAATAATAAAGTAAACCATAATAGTTACACTGGTCCCAAGACAGGTCCAAACAGTTGGCCGGTGGTAAAGAATCCAAAGTAAGAGCCACGTCTTGAACAACAAATTAGAAAATATTTAGTTGATTTTGTAAAAAAAAAAATAGCAATAAGAAGTAGAGGGGGTTGTATACAGTTTTTTTTTTTTTGAAAATAATTATTTTATACATACCTCTTTTGATCAGCAACATCCCCAATAATTCCAGCACCTATAGCGATAACTGAGCTTGAACCAAAAGCTTGAAAAATTCTAAAAACAAGAAGAGCTGCATAATTGGGTGTCAAAGCTAGGCCGACGTTTGCACCACAGTAAACCAGAATGGTACCAATCATAACAATACGACGGCCATACGTATCTGATAAGGATCCCCAGAATGTTGGAGATATAGCTTGGAAGATCATATAAACAGTTACAGTTAAATTTACTTGCTCAGTGGTTATATTCAGATCCTATATAATGAATGGAAAAGTTAAGAACGCTGATGTGATATAGTATATATATAATACCTTTTGGATTTGATTTAAAGCAGGGAGATAGATATTTGATGTCAATGGAGATAACATTCCTGCCAACGATGTAATGACAAGGGTTGTCATAAGGACACTTTTAGATAAACTGGTGTAAGGCTCCTCTATTTGCTCCCCTTCCGATTGGGTGTTTTCATGTATATGGCTAGATAGATCATTTTCTCTATCTACTTCCGCATCGCTTGGCACCTTAAAGGTATTATAACTAGTATATTTTCCTGACATGAGTTGTTATAATAATTGAACGATAATAATAATTAAATTTAATTAAATTTAATAATACAAATTAAGTGTTTCAAAATAAAAAGAAGCTCTTTTTATAGTTAGCTGTAGTCAAATTATATTTTGATAGAAAATTTCATCAAGAATCTTGTAGATTTAGATTAATCAGTTTAATTTCTGAGCCTCTACAAGAATTGGTCTGGGATAGCCGGCCTTTCTGAATTATAACCGTCTTTCTGAATCACTTGAACAACTCAAGAACACTCGGTTTTTCGTATATTTAGGCATCGTTAGTATTCCAGTGGATGACTTTGATATTCCTATTAAAAGCATGGTACATCCAATGATTTATTAAATCAATGTCAAAATATAATACTTCAATGCAATTTATTTTTAGACTTTTACTTTTAGCCAATCATAAAATATAATCTCGATCTTAATCGCAATCTTGATCAAATTCTACGTTATGCTTCTGGATCATTTTTTTTTGAAGCTCTGAGATTTTTTTCGACCTCCACCATGGTTAGAAAAAGTGTAACTGAGGAAAAAAAAAACTGAAATAAAAACTTCACAATTCAAAAAATGCATTTTTAGAAAGATAACTTTCGCATTACAGCGGTTTTCAAATCACTCAAACACCACAGCTGAAAAAAGGTTTCACGATCCAAAACATGCCTTTTTGGAAAAGAATCTTTGTGGGTCGCTTTCAAATCACTCTCAAAATCAGTTAAATAATAAAATCAGGGCTTTTATTGACACTGGGGAATCCATATAGCTGTCAATTTATGCGTACTAACTACCGCGAAAGCCTCACAAAGTCTATCCAATCATACAATACAGATAGTTGGCTTGCAATGTCTACTCCGGTCCAATAAATGCCGTGTTTTTT
>VCJM01001706.1:0-11159 GCA_024139495.1 Backusella sp. ASU-2019c | reverse complement strand
CTTTTTTTTTTTTTTTTTTTTATATCTTATCAAGAGCACCCGCAATGTTACGATTCTAATAACCTGCATAATGTTTGTTTTGTTTGAAAATACAAGTTTTGGAGCGTAGTGGGATAAGCGTTTCTTAATTTACGGGAATTCACATGAAGATCATTAGGCTGTTGGAGTCAAACAAATAAAGAAATTTTTCATTTGTCGCCAGCTCTTATTTAAGGTGCATGGTCACACAATATTATCACCTGTATCCTTTTTTTTTATTATTAAAAAAAAAGCATATGTTATTCTATTGTGCTTTTCATAGATGGATACATTATCTCTTTCATGTGGATGGAATAAAGAATTGTTTCATGAAACTTTATACATACATGCATTGACATCTGTTCAACTTGATGAAATCAGAAAGACGCAAGAAGCATGGGTGATCAGCAACAAAGCTAACTCGATCCTTACTCTTCTTGATCATTTGACATTAAACGAAAACAGAAGGAGAGTGATTATGAACTTTAAAAAAAGGTCCTTATCTGACCAAAATACAATGCAAAAGGTACATTCGTATGATACGATTTTGGTCAATTTTAAAGTTGTCAACCGTATCATTTTAATCATCAAATAAAGGCGATTTCCCCCTTATCCAGTGATGACTTTAAACTTTTTATTAATAAATGACTTCATAGCGAATTCAACCTTTTATTAACATAAAAAGAGTTTAACACTATTCAAGTTTAACTTGATTCATAATATCTTTGATAATCTCAGGATATTTGGTATGTCCATCAATCTCGACTTCAATATTCTCAATTCTGTTCAATTTGACAGGCTGCAATCCCGCCACCTCTGAACTAAATGAATGCAATCGAAAGACGTAAGCAAGTACCCAATCCTTGGACGTATAGCAGTTAATGAATCGACCAGAGACAGCCGACAAGGCATCATTCCATTCATCCATGTCTTCGAGTGAAATAGGTGCTCCCAGCATCACTACATTGTCTACAATGCCTAGACATCCTCTTTTTTGCAGTTCTAATAAGCAGTGCCAAATAACGAGACAGCCGCAACTATAACCAACCTACGATATAAGCATTAGATGATAAATACACCGATGCCAAAAATAAAAAAAAAGAGAGATACTTACCAAGTTACATGGTCGATTACCTTGTACTTTTTGTTCCAACACATCAGCCAAAACTAATAATAGATGTTACAAGTGAGTCAACATATCAATTAAATATGTATATATAATAAACAAAATTACCAGTTCCTGCCTTTTTTGATTTATCGGCGGCAATCAACCACGGATTATCAATAACATAACCAAGTTTCATCACAGTCATTGGCAATGCAACAGCTGCAAAGAAGGCATTCAACACAGTTGCCTTTGCAACTTCCATGCCAGCGTAATTGACGGCTGTGTCCCTAACAAATTTCTTGAAAGAATAGCCCAAATCCAAGAGTGCGTCCGTCTCATATTCTAAACAATATACATCGTCCCCATTTCTTCTATTTTCAAATGCTTTCTCCCAAGGTTTCTACCAAAAAAAAAAAGAGTCATTATTGTGTTACCCTTTTAATTATTTAGATTCTTACATGTGTCTCAGTTTTATCTTCTAAAAGGAAACCTGATATGCAGATGGTACACTTTTATAACAACGTTTTAATAAATAAATAACATATATTTTATGCATTTCATAAATCTTACATGCAATGCTGGAATAGGCGGCAAATCTGGGTCGGTCAATATTTGTTTGAATTCAAACTCTTCGATGTTCTTTACACGTCGATGCATTTTCCAGCCTTAATATACATATTTTAGTAAAAAAAAATGACGAAATAGCACAATACTAACCTGTAAGACCGCCTCCTGTAAGACCAAGTAGACTTGTTACAAGTGCAACACCACCAGCAGTAGCGAAAAAGGTCAATCCAGTGGCACCCGCAATTATTGGTGCCAACAAAGGAGCTGCAAGTCCACCTGTAAGTGCTATAATGTAGGTTTTTTAGAATACTTGATAAAAAAAGTCAAGTTTCCATGTTTCTTACCAATCACGGCACCACCGCCTAAAACGGCACCACCAGTGGCAAGCCATCGGAAGGCCTTTTTTTTACCACTTGCCTCTTCTACCGCCTTTTTTGTTGAACTGCCCATATCATCCTCTTGGTCTTTTTGTAATGCATAATACATTTGCTGCGAGACACTTCTTTCTACCGCGCTCAAATCCCCTCGTTCCAATCTATAAATATGCTCCAATTCAATCAAAAAGCGACGTTCTCGTGCATCATACAGTCCGTTGGGCCGTTTACTAAATTACACTATGAATAAGCGAACCTTCTCTTGTACAATAATATTACCTTTTCTTTTCATTTTCCGGGACGAGTAAAAGGGCAAGTGCCAATAGGTCAACTAACGAGTCGATACGAATATCTTTTTCTTTCGACACAATGTCGAATGCTTTTTCAACAGTCAAGTCATGATCTATTTACAAACTACATTGAGTACAAGTTGGAAAAAAGGATTCTTTCAAGTTACCGAGATCTTGCTGTTCAAGTTGTAAATAGGCAAGCATATCGTGCCACCAGTCAGCGGCCCAGTTACTATTTCCTAGCTGATAGGTTGTGGCTCTCAGAGCTTCTGAGGTTAATTTCGCAACCGCCATGCGTTTTTCCTTGCTCCATTCTGAAGCTGAAAGTTGAATGAGCTGTTTATCCTCGCCTGTTGACATTTTTTTTGTTTAGTAAAAGAAAGTGAAAGTAGTGGGAGAGAAAATAGCGTGTTTTAATATTAAGTGGAGTTTTATTCTGATTGGCTCTATTTATAGATGGTGCTTTTAAAATAGTGTCCTTTTCTCTCTGTTTCATGAATCAAGGCCGTCATAATGAGGTTATTTATTGTAGAGAAAGATAACAACTTTGATATGTTTTATATATATATAAACATTGATAATGCGAGTATGACACATAAAGGAGCTTTACCTGCCTAATGAATGGAGTTTAAAGTGTTGATTTGAAAACCTTTTTTATCGTTTGTACACACACAAGAAATAAAACACGACGTACAAAGATATACAAAGATATACATAGTATATGTAGTATAATCAAAGCTGGTGGCGTAATAAAGTGGCAGCAGTAGTAGTAGATGAATATAGATCTGTGAAGATGGTGTGATCCGATAGGCAATTTAGATAGAACAGGTAATATAAAGAAGTATGGCAATAGCGATAGTTCAACATTGGAGGTGGTGCATTGTATTTTAAACTCTCTAATATCTTCAAAGCAACCGTGATGGTGATGCTCCGTTTGGAAAATAAGTCCTTGTGTTCTAGTCATCAACTTTATTTTTAATAAAAAAAAATACGCATTGTTGTAGGGCACTTTAATCGTTCAAACGGTATGCATTTCTGTTGCTCGTATTTTTTTTTTTTTCATGCTTGATGGCGTGCTTCGACCATGATTGCTTTTGTATGTTTACTTTGTTAACAGTGTTGTTTTCCTCAAAGCTTCATTTCTGTAGGACCAACATATTATTAAATATCAAGTTTAACAAAAGAAAAAGAGTATTTAAAATCACCTTATTTCTTGATTTTATTGGTCTATTTGTCAAAAAGTCATGCTATATCAAGGTTCAAATAATGGAAAGAAGGTTTATTTCTTTTCATGTAATAGATGTTGCATGGGTTTATCTCTAATTATGGACTCTTCAATGATAGACATATCAAACGTTCCTAACAAGCTATAGTCATTGTTCAAACCACCATGTATGAACGCTAAAAGGTAGTACATTCGATTAATTTGGCGTTTGAAAATAAATTCACCATCAAAGAAATCAAGTAAAGTCTGAACTTGATCTCTCACACCCCTTGAATACTTCATCTGACTGGCGGGAAAAAGAAATAAAAAAAGTACTTTTTTAACTCCAGGCCCGTTCATGCAAAGGCTTGTAATTTTAAAAATATATATGAATTCATTTGATGACATGAAAAAAAGGGGGCAAAGTAAAAACAATGAGAGATGTGATTAAGGTACTTTGGAAAGAAGAATGCACTTCTTGAACAAGGTTCCAAACAAAATACAAAAATCATGCATCCCATTTTCTTGCCTACGTCTTTCTGGTAATAAAAAAATTTTAAACTCTTTTTTCTGTGTAACCCTTTGGCGCTCATCATTTTTTGATACCTTTCAAGTGTTTATGAAAAAGTAATAGTCCTTTCGTAACTACAGTGCAGCTTGTTTCTGGACCGGGATGATGCATGATTTTGCATCCTCCCTCCTTGATTATATTGGATAGTCTCATTTCATCGGCAACATGTTTTATTTTGATATAAAAAGTATTCTGTATCTTTCTACTCAATAATATGATTCATAAATACAAACAACTAGCACACAAAACAAAACGTTCATCACACGTTACAAAATGGCTCTGATTACTTGATTTAGCAATATATTTTTATAAATCAGCTCCATTCAACCAATCAAAATGTCGATACATCAGAAAATGATGTCATGGTATGTATTTTTTTTTGCCTCTTGATAATTGTGTGAATAAAATGATGCGAATACAACCTTACTTGATATTGGAACGAATCTAGCATATTTAAGGAAATATTGACTTGATGAAAAAAAAAATGACATGGAAAAACTATGGTAAATAGTGACGATGTCCATGATGATATTAGAGATGAGAGTTTAAAAAAAAAAGAAAAACATTCTTTTATTTATCGTATTAAAAAAGTAAACAGAAGTGATACAATTCCAAAAAGCTTATTCACATCCGAAAAACCCGAAAAGTAGCACCGGTGGATTTGATAAGCAGAAAAGGGTGTTGAAGATGATGAAAAGACCAGGGAAAAAAAAAATAATGCAACAAACAATTGATTTTTAAAATACAGAGAGGATGACTCTTAATAATATATAGAAAATCACCTTACTCTGTTATTTTCAATCACTTTAATAAATGTACCTGGGAGGTGATATCACCGGCGTGACAGTGGGTGTGATTCACAAGGAAAAAAAAATAAAAAATAAAAATAAAAATAAAAAAAACTTGGATTGCTTTTTGCTTTAATTCTTATTTATTTATATTTCCTCCCTTTTTTTTTGTTACATTTAGAAAAAGACATTTTGTTTTTTTTCTTTTATATAATAACTACGACACATGCTGATGTTGAATGTAATGAAGAATATTTTAGTATTTAGTTTGTTTATATACTCATGTTTAGGGTCAATAGTGATAGTTGTAAGTATATAAAAGAGAAGATAAAAGTGTGTGTGTGTGAAATAGACTAATGGTAATATCAGGAAACCAATGATACACTTGTTGACCGCATAGCAGCATTTGGACCCAGGATAAAAGGAGAAGACGGTATGACGGGACACTTGGTTGCACCCAAAGACATGTATGGTTGCTCAGTCATCGATCCACCCAGCAAAGAAAAGGACTGGGTTGCTTTACTAGAAAGGGGACAGTGCTCGTTCATTGACAAAGTGAGAGCCATGCAATCGAGTGGAGCCATTGCAGTGGTGGTAGGTGATCGATACCTCAACTCGTTCGTCACCATGTATGCCCCAGGTAAAATAGTAATATTCATTCTATTTCTAAAAGAGAGCAAGGTTTTTATATATACTTTAAATAAACAGGTGATACTTCTGATGTGCACATTCCTAGTGTGTTCGTAGCACGATATCAGTATCAAACATTAATACAGCTATTGGCCTCGAAAGAAAACTCTGTATTTATCAGATTCACAGGGGATGATTTGTTGGCATGGTAACAAGAAAAAACAGGATGCAAATGATGTTTTTATTTAATTCATCATCATTGATGTATAGGCCACTTTTAGATATGCTGCTTGTAGTTGTATTGTCACCTGCCGTTATGATGCTTTTCATTTACCTAACATGGCAGGTGCGACAACGCCAAAGAAGAAAGAATGAGATTGCGCCCACCAACTTTGTTGCCAAATTACCGACGTATATATTTGGACGTGAAAAATCCATTGACACTGATCATGCAGAGTGTTCGATTTGTTTAGAGGATTATGTCGAGGGTGACAATCTACGTACATTGCCTTGTAAACACGAATTCCATGCTGACTGTGTTGATGCATGGCTTACATCACATAAAAAATTCGTAAGTATCAATCATCTTATTTCTTTTTGCCCCTGTAACTCATTCTTGTTATTAGTGCCCTATTTGTAAATTTGACATTTGCCAAAAAGTGGAGACTCCAAATGAACGTACCCCACTTTTAAGCGCATAATAATAAATAAATAAATAAAAAAGGATCTATATGTATATATATGTATATATTCGCCTTTATTTATACATGTATATATATTATTTTTATAGCTGGCTATCATTATAATTATTGTGACTATTGTGATTTTGTAATCAATAGCTTTAAATTGACAAATTCAGCCTCAAGCTCCTCTTCTTCTTCAGGAGAAATGGTGTGAATATTAGGAAGTGTACTTGTTCGAACTGAGTTGGTAGAATGTAACGTTTTTTTTTAATATATATACAAAAAGATGATTCCATTATTCTTACCTGCTCGTTTCTTATTACTGGTAATTGGATCGCTTTTTAACGTCGCAGTAGAAGATTCCAGGTTTCGCTTTCTTAGTGAACGCTTTGTACGTCCACCATCTTCATCCTCCTCCTTGGCCTGTTTCTTCTTTTCTTGTAAAGAAGAAAGCAAGTTTTCTATCAATTGTTTCTTTTCATTTTCGTATTCTTCTTCCACCGCAATTGTGTATGTATCATAATCATGTTCAATAAATGCAAGTTGATAATTCATAAAATAGGATGCGTCTGTGATTGATTTTTCTCGGATCAATTCATATTCTTCAATGGCATCGCTGAATGCCGAATGTGTTCCTATAAATAAATATTTATTATTAAATATCCGTTTCTAAGCACCGATGAGAACGGGTGATATTTACCCTGTAGTTCAAGCTGAAGATCACTGTGCTTTTCATTATAGATCCTAATATATGACGATGATTGTTATAAATTAAACAAGAAAGAATTCCTCCTTTTGTCTCTCTTTTTTTTTTTTGTTTTTTTTTGTTTTTTTGTTTGTCTCCTTCCATTTTCTTTCTTTTTTTCTTTTATTTTTATATTAATAAGAATAAATTGTGCAAATTACTTTTCTGCCTGCTCCCGGAACTCATTATCCATCCAGGTCATCAGATCATTGTATTCAGTAAGAATTCCTTAATGGTAAATGTGTCAGTTTATCAGCAGTAAACACACACATACACATATAGGTTGTACATGTATATAAAAAAAGGGGGGGAGTATATATATATTTACCATCATCATTATCATCATTCATCATGATATCATCCGTTCCTGAAGTTGAATTAAAGCTGTAAGGCATCATTGGTGCTTTTTTATGATTGTTATTCTTTGACTTTTTTAGGGTTGGAGAAGGCGGTACAAATGGTGATGCATATAAATAGGGGTTTTGCTGTTGTTGTTGCTGTGGAGGAGGAGGTAAAACTGATGGTGGTGGTGGTGGTATAGAAGGTGAAGAAGCACCTTGTGTATAATTAGGATGATGATGATTCATGGAATGTGTAGAGTAGGGTAATATGAATGGCTTGTTACTATTTAATAATGGTGCCAAAGATGATGCCTGGTGTTGCTGTGGTAATGATGGAGGTGGTTGCTGTGGTGGGGCTGGTGGGGCTAACGAATCAGCACCTGCTTGGGCAATAATGTATCCGAATTGTGGTAACATATTTGTTTATTTATATCAACAAATTTTAATGGCGTAATAAAAAATGGTGAGAGAAAGAGAGAAAGAAAAAGAAAAAAGGAAAACAGGATTGGATGAATATGATCAGCAAAAACTATTCAGCAGAATATCAAGACCGTCACAAGGTCAGATTTTTTTTTTGGTGTATTTATGTAATTTTTAAGATCCGTCTTTTTTTTTGTAATGGTATGGCTTGATGTTTTATAAATGTAAAACGGGTTTATTCAGACTCTCTCAATTTCGATAAAGCAGCATTGGAGTTTCGCCAACTGAGCGGACGGGTGGTAGCCAAAGCTGCCGATTCATTATAGTCGGGCGTAGTCAGGTAAACCACGCTGCTTCGATTGTCGTCTCTAGAATATTCTTGCGACGACTCTCGACTATCAACGTTATAGTACTGTGCATATTTAATAAACTCATCGTTATCACCAAAAAATTTGGCGGACTTTTCATGTTCCTTTCTAGACTGATAGCGATGCAGGACCCACAGCATACCCAAGACAAAAACGACAAAAACCAGCACTGAGCATCCTAATACTGCCCAAATCCAGCTTGCGATGCGATGAAAAGTGTCGGGGGCGGTTGTGCAGTAACCAGCGTCACTACATGTGGACGATACGCATTCTCGATCTTGCCAGCATTCGGCTCCATTTGCCTTGGAGGGAATACAGGTGTGTGCTTGATCGTTACAATATGTACCCTCGGTGCAGTTGTCACGGATAATCGTCTGTTGAATAGCTATACCAGCGGCATCATATGATACATAATCAGTCCTAATAAATTTGTTAAGGGGGGGAGATCCACGGATTGAAACACCGATTGTAGTATTTGTTTTTTGTTTTTTTTTCTTCTTTACCTGTCTGAACCGCAATCACCACCCAAAGGTGCACCTTTTATAAAACATGTAGAATTTAAACAAGCAACTTCTTTCCCTTGACACTCGTCATCTCTTTGCTAAATTTAGTATTTTGGTGCTTAATATATGAATAATGAAAATCATCTCGAACCAATTTTTTGTTTTGTTTACCAATTCACAATGTCCACCAACAGCAACTAGAGGTGTGCATCGAGATCCACTATCAGGGCAGAAGGCCTGGTTATTGCATCTAGAAGGAAATTTATATAATCGCTCATCCCAGCTAATAAAGTTATAATAATATTAGCCATAATTCTTTTTTTCACATCTTTGCTGTATTTTTTTCTGTACTTTTGAATATAATCACTATTTGAACACCCTTTATAATTACAAGTATTGTTTTGAGTTGCATCACAAAATAAATAAACGTTGGCACAAGAATCATCAAATTGCCAAGTGGCACTTTTGTTGGAAATAAATAAAATGGATTAATATCGGATGACTGGATTTTGCTATCGAAAAGAAGAAACTACAGCTTACGAATAAATAGGACTCGGGTCGCATAATTCGCCAAAGTTTAGACATGATGTAAATGCTATTTGTATCAATAACAATATTATTAACATAATGAAGAATGAAAATTTAAACAACAAGAAGGAAGGAAAGAAGGAAAGAAAGAAGGAAAGAAAAAGGGAGAGAGGTTTAAACAAGGGATTATCTCTCTTTTTTTTTCTCTGAACTGTATATCTTGCATATTTTTATATTTGTTTTTATTTATTTTTAAATACTTTTAGTTACACTTAATGCCTTAGCTTTCTTTTCAGAAGATGAGCCATGTAAAATCACTTTCTTCAAGATGAGTGACACATGTACCTGACAATGCGTACCATTGGATGAAAAAGAAAAAATGATTTCAAAAAATTAGGGGGATCAAGACGGCTTTTTAAAATCTCCTTTGGCTTCCCATTTCAATGTCAAAAACCTATTTTTACATGCACCTTCTTTTTTTGTCGTTTTTTTTTTTACCTTAATCTTTTTTTTTAACAGTGATTTTCATTTTGAAAAATAATGAAAAGTAAACTCAATATAAATAGGATTGCCCCCCTTTAATATATCAATAGAAGATCGTCTTATTTATAGCATTCTTTGTAATGTTCAAAGTATCTAGGTAGATTGATAAACGATTTGTTAATGTTGATTAAGTAAAACTGAGTATCAACGTAAATACCAGGTTCAGCAAGAGTGGTATCACCGAAGTGTATTTCGAGATCACACATTTGTAAAGAATCAACCGAGTCAATCAGGCATTCATCGAGCATAAACTTAGCAATAGCAGCTTTGCTTTCGATCATCACTTTGTATCGATCACCAATATTTGAGGTTTCCAAGATTCTCTTCTGCAGCTTCGAAAACACCAACATCAGATTTAATATTGTATCTTTGTTGTATTTAATTATGCAATATTCTGAGATCGACCTTTAATAAGAGATTTGAAACCCTATCATGAACAGTTAAATGTGTATAACCCCACTCCAAGCGAAAATCTGTGTAATGAAACTAGCGTTCTGTTACCACACCCCATAACTTCACAACATAGTTCTAGAGCTATCGATCTCACCATTAAATAAGTGTGGCTGGTGTTTGATAGTTGACAAGATATGAAGCAAAAATTAAATACAAACGTTAGTATCGCTGTGATCTGGTTCGAAGTTGCCATCGTACTCGTTGTCCATCTTCTTTTATGCCTTGTATAAGTCGACCCAACTTTTGCGAAAGGTTCATTTCTTGTCATAGATATCAGCAGTACATAATAGGGGCTCCGGTACATATCTGTATTCATCAATATTGTATGATCTGGGTGCATAACGGGGCCCAAACTTTTTCTAATGCAATCATTTAAAAAGTGTTGATTGTGTATCAGGAAAAAAGAAGCTTAGATCCAATGTTGAATTTGGACCAAGGGCGACAATAACTTTACCGTCACTGTATTAGTAAGAAGGCCGGCATTTTTTTTTTTTCACCAGTAAATCCTTCTCTAAATACTATTTAGGTTAGTGGATACCATTATGATATTTAATTATTTGTTTACAAGTCCTTTCGTAGACTCTTTGGCCATACCAATGATTCCATTGCCATGCTTTAGTTCAGCCAACTTTAAGCTGAACAGAACGGCTGCATCTGTTTACGAGTACGTTTAGAGCTGACTGAATCGGCAGTGACGATTTCAAGCCTCTAAAGAGAAAAGATATATTTTGTTATTATAAATAAATACGAATATTTCAATTACCAAAATTATTATTTGTGCATACTATAAACACACAACAGCAAAATATGTCCATTTTATGTATGCCATTCAAAGTATCCAATCCGTATTATCGTTTTTAAATTATATCGTCTCCAAATATGTTTTTTTTATACTGTTTATTTCAAAGCACTGTATGATTTGTTTGTTTTTTTGAATACAAAACAAATCAAATAAATCTATTTTTTTTTTGCTTGAAAGTTTCAGAACATGATAACCAAGCAATTTACATACCGCCCTGTAACTG